>ML867867.1:6680-17147 GCA_009831015.1 Picea engelmannii
GAGGGAATAAGAAATATGTTAAACCTACAAAAAAATTAATGGGTGTAATTGGTTCGAAATTTATATGGGAGATGTATGTAACACACCTCCGCCATCTACAGGCCTCGGTACACCACCTTCAAGCCCACCTTGGAACTTCTTTCTCTTACAGATATCTTTTTAAATTAATAAGGATGTATAAAAGAAAAGATCTAACGACATGCTCAACAATAACCAACAAGCATACATATTCTAAAGATTCAATCATACGATAAATAAATACACAATGGAATACATTCATATACAGATAATTAATACCATAACAAAGAGCACTT
Source organism: Picea engelmannii (assembly GCA_009831015.1). NCBI lineage: Eukaryota > Viridiplantae > Streptophyta > Pinopsida > Pinales > Pinaceae > Picea > Picea engelmannii. The sequence continues at coordinate 6,995 of ML867867.1, forward strand.
ATCTTTATAAAAGATGACACCAACTGGTTACAGACCAAGGACGTTCCACCCAATCGTAGACACTACTGCTCCAAATCTCAACAGCAGTGTCACCCCCGAGCCAGGGCTATGAATCCACAAGGATGGTTCCAGAGTGTTACTTGGCTTCCCGAACCAGTCAGCACCCAAGCTCTCACAAGCTTTCCCAACACTCATAGCAATCCTAGTACCTAGCTCTCTTCTACCTAGTCTGCACCACCCAAGAGAATGGACCTCCACCATTTTCTGCCACACAGTCCCTCAGACAGTCCTTCTCCTTCCAGGGCTCCAGTGCAACTAGTCCAAAATCTCGATGTTGGAACTCTCAGGACTCACAGTTGTGAACAACGTTGGACACAGACCAACGCATCTCAGACATGCAGGCCTTAAGTCATGGCTAGATTACACCAGCGACCCCTACACCCAACTATACCATGGTTGCTCTTCGGTAGTTTGTTTCCCTTTCCCAAGCCAAGACGCGAATGAGGATGGATCAATGAGTGATAAGTAAGGACGGAATGAATGAACAAGTGAACAGGCGAATGAACGCATGAATGAGTGATCAAGTGGATGAGCGAGTAAGCGTATGAAGGAGTGAACGAGCAAATGAGCGAACGAGCAATCAGCCAACCCCCCAACGGACCAGGGGCGGGTTTAAGTATTTCTTGGGGAATCAAGAACCTCCTGGCCTTCCCCAAGAAGTTCACGTAACTGACCCACTCCCTTAGACAAAAGGGGTAATTAAGAATAAGAAATAACATTTAGCCCCTGAAGCCCCCTCTCTTGTGGAATCATAGCCCCCCTATAACTCTAGTGTTTGTCCGTCTAGCAGCCAACGATGTGTTTATTATTAATAATGGTCAAGACATTACATTCCTTGGGCACACTGGCCTTTTCAATAATTGTTTGGGCACTCTGGCCTCTCAGTCATTGTAACAATACATTATTTAAAATGGAGGTTCAAAACCCAAGGTGTTACATCCGCTCCCCCTTATTTTGGCATTGTCCTCAATGCATATAAAAAATAGAGATCAAAATCCCAATTTTTTATTCAAAAAGCTGCGGGTATTCTGCCCGCATGGCATCTTCATGCTCCCAGGTAGCATCTTCAGGATCGTAGCATGTCTACTGAACTTTTACCAACTCTATAACTCGATTCCGAAGCATTTTGACCTTTCTATCCAATACCTGCACTGGTTGAACCTGAAAGTCTCCCTCTGTCTCTACCTGAATCAGATGCCAATCAATAACATGGTTAGGATCATGTACATATTTCTTTAGTAAAGAAACATGAAATACATTGTGTACATTCATGGAAGCAGGCAATGCAAACGTATATGCAACTGGCCCTATTCTGTCCAATATTTCAAATGGACCACAGAATCTGGCTGCGAGCTTTGTACAACTACCCAATTTCAAAGAGTTTTTATTGGGCTTCACTTTCAAAAGTACATGCTCCCCTACTTTAAATTCTCTAGTTGTCTTGTTCTTATCTGCATAAACTTTTTGTCTATCCTGATCTTCCTTCAAATTATGCTTGATCCTAACCATTTGGTCTTCCATATCCTTGAGCACTCTGACCCAAGTACCACCCTATCTATTGGGTTGTCCCAGCTCACTGGAGTATTGCATTTCCTACCATACAAGGCTTCAAATGGGATCATTCTCAATGAAGCTTGATACCCATTATTATATGCAAACTCCACCAAGTGCAAGTAATCTTCCCATTTAGATGGTTTATCCATCACATACATTCTCAACATGTCTTCAATTATTCGGTTGACCCTCTCTTTTTTTCCATCTGATTGGGGATGGTATGTTGTGCTAAAGTTTAGATTTGTACAAAATCCTTTAAACAATCCCCTCCAAAAATTGGAGGTAAACTTTGTATCTCTGTCCGAGACAATTTTCCTAGGTATCCCATGCAACCTAACAATCTCTCTCATGTAAATCTCTGCAATATTAGTTGTTGTATGTGTTGTCTTTACAGGAACAAAATAAGCAACCTTTGTTAATTTGTCAACCACCACCATGATCGAATCATGTTGCCTTGTTGTCCTGGGTAGTTTAGTTATGAAATCAATTGTTATCACTTCCCATTTCTTCTCTGGGATTGGTAATGGATGCAACAAACCCATTGGATGTCTATGCTCAGCCTTCACCTTCTGACATTCCATACATCAAGCGATGTAATCAACAACATCCTTTTTTATTCCCGGCCAAAAGAATTGGCTTCTTACTAATGTAATCGTTTTTCGGTAACCGAGATGTCCAGCATAAGGAACATCATGCATTTCCTTCAATACCAAACTCCTTAGTTCTCTGGAACTAGGAACATAGATTCTATTCTTATGCATGAGTAATCCATCTTCCTTTATCTCATACTCCTTTATTTTCTATTGTACATCTCCTTGTTGTAAGCTTTCCTTTATCTATAGTTAATGTTGATCTATAACAAGACCATCTAGAATTATGTTCTTCAAGTCTGACTGATGCATACTGACAACAATAGCATGCATCAAATGCACTCTTCTCCTAAGTGCATCGACAACTTTATTATCTTTTCCTTTGATATGCTTGATATCGAGGTCATATTCACTTAAAAATTCCATCCATCTTGTTTGCCTGTCATTCAAGATTGGTTGTTCAAAAAGATACTTCAGGCCAATGTGGTTTGTCCTTAATTCAAATCTCTTCCCCATGAGGTAATGCCTCCACATCCTCAAGGCGTGGACAATGGCAACAAACTCCAATTCATGTGTGGCATAGTTCCTCTCATGCTCTTTAAGATTTTTGGACTCATAACCAATGACATGTCCATTTTGCATGAGGACTCCCCCAAGTCCTTCCTTACATGCATTTGTACATACCACAAAAAATTATTTTGGGTCAACAATCTTTAGCACAGGTGCACTAGTAAGTAATTCCTTCAACAGATTAAAATTATCTTCACACTTAGGTGTCCATTCAAATTTAGTTCCCTTCTTTTGCAAAGAAGTGATGGGATGAACAATCTTAGAGAACCCCCTACTATGAACCTTCAGTAGTAACCAGCTAATCCCATAAAAGATATGACTTCTAACACATTTCTGGGTGTTGGCCATCCTCTAATGGCTTCAATCTTCTCTAGATGTACTGTTATGCCCTGCTTTGAAATAATGTGTCCCAAGTAATGGATCTGCTTTTGATAAAAATAACACTTACTCAGCTTGGCATACAACTGATGTTCTCTGAGCACTTGCAATACTAGTCTTAAGTGGTGTTCATGCTCCTCTTCAGACTTAGAATAGACAAGTATGTCATCCAAGAATACTATGACAAACTTATCCAAATAATTTCTGAATATGCCATTCATTAAGCACATAAAGACAGTTGGTGCATTGGTCAATCCAAATGGCACCACTACACATTCATAATGTTCATACCTGCTCCTAAAGGATGTCTTATGAATGTCTTCTTCCTTGATTCTTACCTGATGGTATCATGACCTCAGGCCAATCTTCGAAAATATCTTTGCTCCTCTTAGTTGATCAAAGAGGTCATCAATTCTGGGTAGAGGATACTTGTTCTTTATAGTATACTTGTTCAGTTGTCGAAAGTCAATACACAACCTCTAGGTTCCATCCTTCTTTTTGACAAAAAGTATTGGTGCTCCCCAAGGTGAAACACTTGGATGTATGTACCCTTTCTTCAACAATTCCTCCAACTGCATTTGTAATTCTTTTAACTCTGATGTGCTCATTCTGTAAGGTGTTTTTGACACCGGGGCAGCTCCAGGCACTAAATCAATAGAGAAATCTATCTCCCTTCTTGGTGGCAACCCTAGTATTTCTTGGAATACATCCTCAAATTCCTGTAGTACCGAGAAATCTTAAAGGCTTGGCCCCTTTGTATTTTCTAGCTCTTCCACATGAGCTACATACAATTGACATCATTTTCTAAAACATCTCTTCAGTTGTAAGGCTGAAATCTCCCTTATAGAGATGGGTCTTGGAACTCCTTCCACGGTGCTCTGTTTTCCATCTCCATCAAGACATGTAAATTTCTTGCTATGACAATCCAGGACACCATGATGCTTGTCTAACCAATCCATTCCAACTAGAATATCATAAGACCCCAATGGTATGATATTTAGATCAACACTAGTATTCACACCATTAAGACTTATGGAACAACTTATGACCATATCATGGATTCTCCTTTTGGTTCCAGTGGCTAGCTGAACCAAACTTGATTTTCCAAGCTTACTTTTTCTCCAAATGTAATCTATCCACTATTTTAGGATCAATGTAACAATGACTTGCTCCTGAATCAATTAAAATAGCAACAGGTTGATTTATGATCTTACCTTCCACTTCGATCATATTGGACTGGTACTCTGCTTATCGATCATCTAAAGCTGCATAGATTATTCCCATATCTTCGACTGTTGTAGCCTATTGGACATTGTGCACAGTCTTCACTCTGTTATTTCTGTGTGGGAAATCCTTGTACAGGTGATCTTCTTTGCATCCCCAACATTGTATAGGTGGTATTCCCCTTTTTCCCAAGGAGTCTTTTTTCTTGGATTCACCCTTAGCATATTGATCTTGATGATTTCTATTAGGCTCATTCCTATTGAAGGGAGGTTTGAATCCTTTCCTCCTTTGATCAGACTTCTCCTTCCTCTTATCCTTCCAAGATTTCTGTAGGGATTCTCTTCCATGTCCTTGCTCATACAGGTATTTAACCTTTCTGATGGCCTCAGTAAAGTTCTCGGGCTCATCGTACCTAATATTTTCTTTATAAAAGGTTGGAAGTCCACTCAAAAACCTTTGTATCTTTACCTTTTCATCGTTTATAAACCCAACATATTTTAACAATCCCAAGAATTTCTTCTCATATTTTGCCATAGTCATGCTTCCCAGCCTGAGTTCAAAGAACTCCTACATTTTCTTGTCATAGAAATGCTTTGAGAGGTACTCCTTCTGGAAGTACTTCTTGAACTGCTTCCAAGTGATCCTACTCTCATTAATATGTTCAACTTGCTTCAACTCATCCCACCACATTGCAACTTTCCCGTGTAAATGGTAGGTGGCAATCCTGGCTTCTAGGTTTGATGAATAGTTATGCAATTGAAAATACCTCCCGAGTCCAATCAACCATACTTCAGCGTCATCTTCCCTTTCTCTTTCACCATCAAAGGAGGGTGGCTTAAGCTTCCCCAGCTCTCCTTGCAAACTGTCCACTTCCTATCTCCTTCTATGATTCCTAACAAGAGACACCTTTGGACTGCTTATGGGATCTTTTGATGCATAAAACTTTTCTTCTGAGTAAGGAGGTGAGTGGTGTCTATGAATTTTGTTGGTGCTTCTCGAATAACCAGCTCTTCCACGATCCTCTCTTCTTTCATGAAACATGCCTTCTTCCTCTTGTTTTGAGTTTGATCTCTTCTTCATTTTCCTCTGCAACTGATATAATCTCTGCAACACTCGAGCATTTATCTGACTTTGCTCTCTCATAAGTCTCTCATTGTCCGCTTTGTAGCTCTACACTTCTATTTTCAGGTTTCTTACAGTTTCTATTAATGTTTCTTGCTCTCCTTTTCCCTTGCGTCCATTGGACTCTGTCTCTACATTACCAACTCTGGTATTCTATCCTTCGGCCTCCTTATCATGGCTAGAGGATCCCTCGCCTTCTTCCACTTCTTCAATACGCATTTTGAGCTGATGTGTTTAAACCCCTTAATTCTGCAAAATGTGCAAGCGACCATTTTTGTTAGAATTAAGCATATGTTAAACAAAATTTGTCAAACCATGTTACAGGCTTCTTTTCTTCTCAATTCATGAAGAACATATTTGTATCAGTCTGCACCTTATAACACTTCCATGTTATCCCTTAGCCGATACAGGATTAATTCTGCACAGGCACTCCCTTCAAACCACTTCCCCAAGTGACCACGACTCGAAATAGCGGCCAAATCCTTCATGGCACTTCGCAACTTCGGAGCCTTCAACCAGGACCAGATCAACAGTCCTCGTCCTCTTTCACGATCAACTATCAGGATCCACTTCGGAACTCCGTCCTTCGGAAGTTTCAACTTCCCTCGCTTGCTTCCTCCCGGAACGTTTTTACCTAGAGTTCACGATCTGTCGACGTGTGTCCTCCCGTAGATCAATGACTATGAATCGCTTCGGCTCTTCGAGAGTTCTCGACCCAAGGCCAAATGTCACATATTTTTCCTCTGGAGTGCCCAGTCTCCAGACTGCACGATCTGTCGCCACGTGGTAAAATACTAGAAGTGTACATGTGGCCCAATCAGGTGGGTGACACACGTCATGTTCTAACTGACATTTCAATCCTCCACGTGTTCAAAAATCACTGGCACATGGCACACATCCCATGTGTCCACATCATCCCAGGTGACGTTTGCAAGCCACGTCATCCCAGGTGACGTCTGCAAGCCACGTCACTTTTGTTAATCAAGGACTTGTCTCCTCACTCTAATCAACCTCGGGTTTTAATTTTTTCAATGATCTTGGTGCATTCTTTGGAAAACCTATGTAAATGTGTTGAACCTGCACATAATAGATCTAGCTAGAAAATACCACAGACATTTGCAGAGAGAAATTGAGAAAGAAGAAGCAAGAGAGAAAGAATGGAAGAATTCTCATTAACCGTAATGAATAATGAATAATTTACACATGATATACTCTGTATAACTCAATAAATGTGCACTAGAGGAGAACTCATGCACCATAGTGGTGGTTTAGAGTGATCTGAACACACACCAACAGTTACGGGAGTGAACTTCCACCTATTCTAGTCTCTTAGGCAGTTACGGGAGTGAATTGCCACATAACTGAGTTAACTAGTCAACCAGTCTTCAGTTAACTGACTGAAACTGAGTGTAGTGAGGAGTAGATGAAGGAATCGAGAGTAATGTGCCAGTCTGGTGATGAAACCAAGGCTAATGCGCATTAGCATGGTGATTATCCCAATGTTGCATGGTGATAAAACCAATGCAACATCTAGACTCAGCTCAACTAGTCAAACTGAAGTGTCAACTGAAGAGAATATTCTCTAGGTGGAATATTCTCCCCTAAAATTTAGGAGACTAAATAATGACTAATAAACATAGAAAAATCCTTAGGACCTTAGGAAAAAGAAATCCTAGGTGTGTGTGAAGTAACTCCAACACCCCCCCTGAACATCACTATAGTGAAAATAAAGAATGGGTCCCGACAACAAGGACATGTTAAGTACCCAAATACAAAATATACACTGAAATAAAGTGAGGAAAGAGGGAAAAACTCATGGGAAAAAACCCCCCTCAAGGTACAATGTATGTAAAAAGAAGAATTGACAGTTTCTAGGCAACTTTGTCCTTCACTCCAAGACAACTTCGCAGAGAGTGGAACTTCTTCTCATTGAAAGTCTTGGTGAAGATGTTTGTCGTATGTTTTACTGAAGCATAGAACTGTAGGTCTATGATCCCCTCATGTACTAAGTCCTAGATGTAGTGCATGTGGATCTAAATGTGATTTGTCTAATGTCTCTGAACTAGATCTCTACAGAACTTCAGAGTGCTCTGGTTGTCACACCAGATGACGATCGACCAATGAAATTGAATTCCCAAACTAGTGAGAAAATGTTGTAGCCACATAACCTAAATGGTTATGTTAACTACCCCTTTGTACTTTGCCTCGACAGAAGATAGAGCATTGGAAGCTTTCTTCTTGATCGACCAACAGATCGGCCTGAAACCAAGACTAAGTGAGTAACCAGATGTGGACATGCAATCAATGCTATCACCAACCCAGTCAAAATTAGTAAACCTGATGATATCTAATGTAGAGTCATTTTCATAATGAATCCCAAAGGCGATGGTGCCTTCTACGTATCGAAGGATATGCTTTGCTTCCTTCCAATGTAGCTCATGCGACTACTGCATGAACCTGGAAAATGCGCCAACTGCATAGGAGAGATATGGTCTGGAGTGTGTAAGATACAACAATATCCCCACTAACTGTCTATACAGTGTGTTGTCAACCATTGGAGTGTCCCCACCATCCTCAATTTTGACTCCTAATAGGAAAGGAGTCGGAGCAGACTTGCAGTCTGTCATGTGAAATCTTTCAAGGAGATATGATGCATACTTTGCCTACGACAGTTTAATGCATGATGCATCATGATTGATATCTAGTCCAAGGAAGAAGAGTAGTGGACCCATGTCTATCATCAAAAACCTGTCATGTAGAATCCTCTTGACTGCAAAAATCGCTGAAGTCGACCAACCGATGATCAACAAATCATCAACATACAGAACTAAGAGTAGAACTGAATCAACCATCCTAAGAATGTAGACATTTGGGTCTGATTTACAACGTAAAAAGTTCTATGACAGTAGGTAGGAGTCCATCTTGGCATACCATTCCCTTGGAGCTTGCTTGAGGCCATAAAGAGATTTCTCCAATCGACAGACCATTAAAGATGCATCCTGCAAAAATCCCTAGGGCTACTCCATATAGATCTGCTCAGAGAGATGACCGTGAAGAAATGCATTCTTCACGTCCATCTGATGGACTTCCCGTCCCTTGGCTACTGCAATGGAAAGTGCCAAACATATGGAATCCATCTTCGCTACTGGAGTGAAGGTCTCATCATAGTCAATGCCATGCACCTGCTGAAAGCCTTTGGCAACAAGATTGGCTTTGTATCTGCTAATCTATCCATTCGCTGCTCTCTTGGTCTTGTAGACCCATCTGCATCTGACAAGTTTCCTTCCAGAAGGAAGGGGAACCAGATCCCAAGTCTGGTTCTCTAGGAGGGAGTTGTACTCCTCCTGCATGGTGGATTCCCAAAAGGGATTTCCAACAGCCTCGCCATAAGACTGTGGATCTGAAGGCTGAACCAAGAAAAGATGCCTAGAGGGCAATGGTTCAGTGGCAATGAGTGCAATAGGAGGCTCCTCAAAATCAGATTGAGTCCTCCTAGTATCGGTTGAATCACTAACAAGATCCCCTACATCCTAAAGAGTAGTATGCGCCCACTTAGGCTTCTGCTCTGGATATGCATCTGCATCTGGATGCTCTGACTTTGCATATGATTGTACTAACTCTGTATCTGGATCATCTGAGTCCTTTGAATCATAACTCTCATTATAAGAAGAGTCACCATGTGCATGTTCATCGTCTAGGACAGGTGGAAGAATGAAGGTGTTTGCATGCGACTGTTGAGGTACATGCGAGACACTTTCCTCGAATTGGACACTTCGCTCAATGATGAGCCGGTTCAAGGAAAGATCAATAAGTCTATATCCCTTCACACTGTCAGGGTATCCAACAAAAATAAACTCAGTGCTTCATGGATCAAGTGCCTTCCTCTTTTCAGAGGGAATCTAAGCCCATGCACGTGAACCAAAAATACGAAAGTGGGTCACTTCCGATTTGAGGTCGCTCCAAGCCTCATAGGGGGTCTTATTCTTGACAGATCTATGGGGAGATTTATTTTAGATGTATGTTGCACAATTAAGTGCTTCGGCCCATAGTCTTTGTGGTAGTGACTTTGCATGTAGCATGTAAGATGCCATCTCTTTTAGAGACTCAATTTTTCCGCTCAGCAACTCCATTTTGCTGCGGAGTATAGGGAACTGTGTGCTACAACTGAATTCCTGCCTCATGACAAAGATTTTGGATCTCATGATTGACATACTCACCCCCATTATCAGTTCAGAGGACTTTAATTTTCTTTCCTGACTATGTCTCAACCAGGGCTTTGAAATCTTTGAGGTGTTGAAAGACCTCAGATTTTTTCCTGAGAAAGTAAATCCATGTAAAATGTGAGAAATCATCAACAAAAATGAAAACAAACCTCACTTTGTTGATAGATGGATGTGGAAAAGGACCCATGAGGTCACTATGGATCATATCTAAAGGAGAGGAAGCTTTCTGAGTCTTTCCTTTGTCGAATTTCTCTTGTGGGTGTTTTCCAAGAACACATCCCTCACAGAATCCTTTAGAGAAATGGATGTCCGGTAGACCATCAACCAATATTTGCTTGCTAAGTTGTTGCATATATATGAAATTCAAATGTCTGAACCTTTCGGTCCATATCCTACTACTTTCATCAGCATGGGTAAGCAGTAAAGAAGAAC
>WSFP011436803.1:0-21010 GCA_009831015.1 Picea engelmannii
CAAATGTTTATATGATGAAGTATGAATCTCATCTACAGACCAGGGCTCATAATTACAAAATTCCAGAATATGTTGAGAAGGGAAAAGAAGCCTCCAACCCACTACCTCCTCTTCAAATTGAGAATACTATGGGAGAAACTATGACTAGCATCCCTAAGGGTGCATTAAAAAATGCTTCTCACAACCCAAATGCAAGGGTTGCTCAGAATTAGTCCATCGTGGAGGATTTGGCACAAACTCCTTGTGCAATGTTTGCTCTGGAAGTTCTCTAGAGTTTCCCCTCACATACGAAAGATTTGTTGTCTACCTTGGGAGCAACCAAGACCACTAACTCAGGAATGATTTTTTTTTACCCTACAGATTATAAACCACATCTTCCTCTCCACGTTGCTTTTCAGATAGTAGTGGTGTATGCCATGAAATTGTTAACATGAAATTTTTTATGTACGGTGGTTGATGAGGGTTCCTCGAATTACATGATTTCATTGGCATGTTGGAAGGCCATCAGACAACTTGAGTTGTATCTGTCGCCCATGTTGCTAACTATGTTTGGCGATCAATATTTTATACCACATGGCACAATTCCCTCATTCCTTGTGCATTTGGAGGGAAAAATGGTGTGCGTCGAAGTAGAAGTAGTCGATGTGCCTCTCGACTACAACCTTTTGTTAGGGTGGGGTTGGAACTACGCTATGACAACAGTTGTATCCACTATTTTTTGGGTCTTATTTTTTCCTCACGAAGGTCGGATTATAATCGTTGATCAATTATCCTTCTCCCGTCCTGACCCTTCATCAGGGGCATCCACGGTCCCGATGATTGAAACCCCGCAGCCAGGTACCATCAAATTAGGTGTCAGATTGTTTCCATATTTAATGTGGACTTTTGATTATCTGTCTTCTACCAATGATTTCATGTTTATTTCAGATGTCCCTGACTAGCGGAAGGCTACGATTTTTCAAGTCGCATCTTTTAGAATGAATTACTTTAATGACCCGTGGATTTTACCTTCCCCATAGGCTTCGATGGAAGGGGTATGGCACCATGGAATGGATATGCCCTTATCCATTTTTGAGGTTGTGTGCAGTATTGTCTAGCAAGCCTCGACCAACCCTGATCTGGCTCCCCCACAAGAGCTAGATCCCACTATAGAGCATGTTTGGGCTCAAGACTCTCTCGCCACTTAAAATCATCTGGACTTAGTATTTCCCTGTGACAAGGCAATTTTTTAGGCAATGACTGGGCCATACAAACCTTGGGATGATATTCACCATAGATCTTATTTATTACCCGAGCTAAAGAGAATAGAGGTAGGAGAGTTCATTATGACCATGAATGGATATGTCCCTTGTCATGTTAACCCTCTAGCCACACACAGAATATATGCCGAGGGAAATATGGAAAGTATAGCTGATACAATTCCTATCGACATCTATAAAACCCTTGGCGTCATGGAAAACGTCTTCGTTGGAGCAGATTGTTCTCTTGAAAAGATTCATATCTACACTAAATTATTTAAAGAGTTTTGCGACGTCTTTGCATGGTATTATGAGGATATGTCAAGCATTTATCCATGTATCATTGAACACGAGATCACAACTTACCCCGATATTAATCCTGCCCAACAGAAGCTTCATCTAGTCAATCCTCACAAGGCAGCGACGATCAAGGATGAGGTAGAGAAAATCATCAAGGTTGGTTTCATCTGTCCTGTGCAATTGACAGAATGGGTGTTGAAACTTATTCCTATCAACAAAAAACAAGGTATGATCTACGTATGTATGGAATTTCGTGACCTGAACGAATCTTGCTCAAAAGATAATTTTCCAACCCCATTCACTGACTAGATTGTCGATGAATGTGTGGGTTGTGAGGTCTTTTCTTTTATGGATAGTTTTTTTGGGTACAATCAGATTCAGATCAAGCCTGAGGATCAACATAAAATGACATTTATTTGTCCTTGGGGTACAATTGCATATAGAAAAATGTCTTTTGGCCTTAAGAATGTTGGAGCCACTTTTCAATAGGCCATGTCGTTTTCCTTCAACAAACTCAAACACATAGTCGAGGCATATCTTGATGATATGGCATCACATTCTCATAAGATATTCGATCATCCCACCAATTTACGACTTGTCTTTGAGAATTGTCTCTACTATCAGATTCGCTTGAATCTAGATAAGTGTAGTTTTTGCATGAAATCGGGATGCTTGTTAGGTTTTATCGTGTCAAATAAATGGATCGTGGTCAATCCTCTGAAGGTTGAGGAAATAGTTCAATTTCCTCCCTTGTGCACAATCTCCCAGCTTCAAAGTCTACAGGGGAAAGCCAATTTTATTCGACGTTTTGTTTCCAACTATGCCAAGATTACTAAAGGTTTCATGTGTCTCTTGAAAAAAGGGGTCCCATTCTATTGGGATGAAGTGGCTCAACGCTCTTTTGAAGCATTGAAATGTGCTCTGGCATATTCCCCTCTGCTCAGTCCTCTAGATTATGGAAATATTTCTTGTTATATTTGGTTGTCGTAGAGCTACTATTGGCATGGTATTGGTCCAAGAGGATGATGCACTCGAAAGGCATGTTATATGTTATCTTAGTCGAGGCTTGGTAAGACCAGAACTCAACTACACACATGTTGAGAAACTTGCTTTGGAAGTTGTTCATATTGTCCAATGGTTTCATCATCACATATTACTTCGCAATACCACTGTCGTAGCTGTCGTGAACCCTTTTCAATATGTGTTAACATGACAGATCATCAATGGAAAAATCAGGCGATGGATATTCATCCTATAATAATTTGACTTGGATTTTGTTTCAGATAAATCTAAAAAGTCCTTGGTATTTGTTGAACTAATCTCGAAAATTTTAGTCGAGAGTGGTAATCATTTTCCCAAAGAGTCATCAATCAATGGAGATCTTTTTCTTATTGCATCTTCAGACCCTTAGTATGGAGATATACTTGTGTATCTTTAGACTTTGAAGAGCCCATCTTTTTCTTCTTGTGATGAGTGTCGACAAATACGCCATCAAGCACAAAACTATATTATCCTCGACGATACTTTATATTATCGAGGAGTGGTTTTCATTCTTCGTAGATGTCTCACTCACTAGGAGGAAGAACTTGTTTTGAATGATTTTCACATAGGAGCATGTGGCAGTCACCTGTCTGGGTTGGAAAAATCCAAAATATTCTTTGCGCCGGACACTTTTGGCCCTCGTTAATCAAATATTCTATAGAGGCGATCAAGAAGTGTCACGCATGCCATATCTTCTCTCGCAAGATGCAGGCACACCCAAAGCCCATGTTCCTAGTTATTGTTGTTGGCCCCTTCACCAAGTGGGGGATTGATTTCACTACATGCCACCTAGTTTCAGCTAGGGGGCATCGCTATATCATCGTAGTAGTACACTACTTTACTAAGTGGGTCCAAGCTATGCCAACATTCAACAATGATGAGAAAATGACTCCCCTTTTCATTTTTAACCAGATTATAGCAAGGTTTGGTATTCTGAAGGATATTGTCACATATCATGGAAGTCACTTCCATAGCAAGATGATGTCTAAGTTAACATCAAAACTAGGGTTTAAACAGGAACATTCATCACCGTACTACCCATAGGAGAATCGTCAAGTAGAGGTTGTTAATAAGTCTCTCAAGACTATTCTTCAGCGGACAATCAATTCGTCCAAGTAAAATTGGCATTTGATGTTGTACTCAAAACTTTGGGATTATCGAACCTAAGTCAAGCCTAAGTCAAGACTACTACCATTTTTTCTCCTTTCCAACTCATTTACGGGCTAGAGGTGGTATTTCCCATAGAATTCCAAATCCCTTCTCTTAATTTGGAAGTGGAACTACTTCCCGACACTACACCACTTGAGAAGCATATTTTATATCTCGAGTGGATCGATGAGAAACGTCGAGATGTAGCCTTGGCCAACGAGGCTCACAAACAACTTGTCAAGTGTCAGTATGATCGGTCTTCCCTCCCTTGGATTTTATTCAAAGGTGATCTTGTCTTGTTCTATGACAAGGATAAAGATCTCTTGGGAGCAGGCAAGTTCAAACCCATGTGGTTCAGACCATTCATTGTTAAGAAATTTTTAGAAAAGGGTGCCTATCAACTAGTTGATTTCGAGGGTAACGCTTTATTAGATCCTAGAAATGGACTCTACCTTAAGAAGTATTATGCTTAGGTTGGTCTCCTGAGTGTGACTTATTGTATATAATGTATAGCTTTTTTATATAGTCTTGTATTTTTGTTTTATGGACGTGTATTTTATTTTGTTTCTTTTCACTATGGAAGATGTCAAGTGAATCTGAGGTCTATGTTGGGTTCGCAGACAGTGCTAGCTGACACACTCAAATTCTTGCTTCCGCAACTTAGGTGATATTTACACCTTTTGGTCAGTTGATGTCTTCTGTAGGTATGAGGGGGAACATAGATACCGGAAAAGTTTTGATGTGGTTGGAAAGGAGGCCTCTCAGGTCGGGGCTCGAGAATCCCATGGCCAACTAGGTTGAAGAACCTGGCTTGAAAGAGCTTATTTAGCTCTTATGGATCAACGTCAAAATGTATAAAAAATTATGGCCTTCTATGGCCTCTCATCCAATTACTTCCTTTGCCTCTATTAGCACCTCTATTAACACCTCTTCCATTGCTTCCTCTACTAAAGAAAGTCATCCTAAATAAATATTTCAAACATGTTACGAAAAACTCTTAACAATCCATCCATCAATACTCTACCTAATAAAATCAACATGTTGGCTCTATCATTCACCACTGAAGCACATGCAATACATCCATCAACACCTTAAAACTCAACAATCAATTGCCCTTTGAATAAGGAGTGGTAGGGCTATTGGGAATATGAGGGGCTCATAATGAGAGAAAAATGGTAGCATGGATGGGAAGCGACCAACGAATATTGTTCCAGCAAATGAAGAAGTAACAAAAAATCTATCCATATCCAAACTTCCCACACCCGTCATCAGCTGGCCTTTTCTTTTGTTATTAATCCTTTCTCTTTTCAAAAAATGAAATTCATAATAATAGAACAGGGAATGTTTTTAATGTATTTGGGAAGGTAGTGGGCATATAATGAGCGAAAAATGAGATAATGAAAGGGAAAAATATGATTATTTTTCTATTATATGCAATAGTATCCATTGAAAATCATCATCACCATCAATTGAAAAAACGTTTCTCTGTTAATAATTCAAATCTAAGAAACAACAGTTTTTATAGTACCCAATATAAAACCATGGGAAAGTTTTGAGATTGTCAGACTTTACAACTTCAATTCCACCTTCCTTTTCTTTTATTAGCAGATCTTTTATAAGAGACTGTTAACAGAGTGATTCAAAAAAATTAAATCCATACTACATCAAGTGCGCATGGGAGGATGAGAACACAACATAAATCCATCGACCTTTCACTATATGACTCTTTTATCACAACCTTTAATACTTGTTGGGTAAACAGATTGGGTTCGAAACCTCATATGAAATTAGTGCTCATCATTTTAATTTAACATCATATAACTTCAAAATCGACCAAACCCCCATGGATACATAAAAACAAGCCAAGACCTCATGCATATAACCTATCTTTTCCACAGCCGGGTTAATCACTATAACATACATCAAGACCAGAGTTCGAATCTACTAATTTCCATACACCAGATAAAAGAACTAAGGTATGGACATGAAAAGGTGAAACATTCATAAGGGATTTGTAAAAAAACCATTTAACCATTTATTTCCCCAACAGATTCTCCACATACCTCATATGGTGTCTGCAAGGAAAATACACCTATCTATTCACAAACAATTTAAAGATAATTTGAAGGAGCTACAAATCTTCCAAAGACTGGGTAAAGGGTATGGTGTTATGCAAGGAAAAACCAAACTGTTCTTTTATTTCTCAGAGAAAAACCCTTGAATTTTAATCACCAGAGATGAGTGAAAATGAAAATAATTTGCCATAATTATTTTTCAAGAGTCATAGCAACAGAAGAAACATTCATTATGGGTGCAACGAAATAACATAATCCAAACAGAAAGAAATTTTGAATAGCTTGAAAAATTTAAATTCCAACAGAGAGGAAACTCCATATAAATGGAATTTTCACAGTCGTGATAACCACATACATCCATTATTAACTTTGGAAATAAAACATAGATTGTAAGAAAATATAAGAGCCAACATCATGATTTTACTTGGAGCAGAGCTACAGTTCATGAATGGAGAGGTAAGATCCAACATACATGTATGGAGAATGCCAGAAAACCAACAAGCACCATTATTTTTTCCAAGGATGATCAAAACAAAGACAACACTAGCCAAAGAAACCAACATAGATGTGAACCAAGTGATGGTGGCGACCTCAATGTAGGGTTAGAGCAACGTGCAGCAATTGCACATCATTTCTCACATTAATTTCCATCAACTAGATCCAAGTACGAGCGCACCCAATACATCCAGCGCATAGTCCACTACGTTTTCCACATAACATTTCAATCCAAAAATCAAATTTTCCTCCTTTCATTAAGATCATAAGTTTTATATGCATACTCAACACTTAGCACCAAAACATGTCATGTCCCACATTCCTTTCTAGTGAAGTATTGTCACCTTATAAAACTTATCAATTGCCCATGATAATAACAAGTATACCATAAGTGAAATATTCCATAACTATATGTGGATCATGCTTGGCGTTTGAATCAAAAAGTCAAAATATATGTGTAGAAAGAATAAACCAAGATGCTTATTAAAACACACATTTTCCCCTTTTCATTTATTTTCCAAATTAAATTTCCAGCACACCCATCATTCATCTAGAAAGTGGCTTTGAATTTATGGGTTTATTCCCAAACTGTAAAATAAATTTTTCAAGGTAGTTATGACCGCAATTAATAAAATCGTCTTTTATCATCATTCCATAATGGCGTCCCACCTATTTACTATTATTATTATTATATATATATAATAATAAGGCATAAAATAAGGCATTACAACCCATTTGCATGTAGGGATTCCATGTTGCGCTTTTTGGGTGTCAGCAATATGTAAATTCACTTATAACTATACTAGAATGATATGCAATGGTATGTACAACGGATGAATGCTAGGTGTAGTCATATAACCAGTGAAACCATCCTAGCAATACCTCATAATACCTGCCTCTTTGCTTCATCATAAACCAAGACAATGACTAGTCAAACACAAAAATAACACGAGTTAGAACATCCATCATATCATAGGAAATCGTAATGTCTATATCATGGAGGCGCGAGGGAGGGACTAAATCATGCCGAGATGTATCACCACAACATTTCCCTATCCATCCCAAAACAACATCGATAATGTCAGATGAAGGCAGATCCTCATCCTTAGCTATGAGGTTATCTCTAGATAGTTGAGATGAAGGGATGAGAAGGAACCTATGGTAATTCCCACAAATTCCTATGGAAAAAGTGGGCGCAGGGTAAAGGATGAAACTAGGAGTAGAGGAATAACTTAGCTTCCAACCAAACGCTTGTTGATTTTGTACATGAAATTGAAAAATCCTACAACCAGCCAAAGGTTGAAAAAAATCCTATATGACAAGAGGGTGACTATCATGAAAGAAAACCCCAACCATATATGTAGTAGAATGACAATATGATAATAGCGTAGGTTGGAAATTCTTGTCACAAAAATCCTTCTCTAGGGAGACAATGTCCTGAATCTCATCAAAGTTAGAGCATAATGATGGTTGAAAATTTTCTTCATAAAATAGATCTAAGTTCTCAAAATAATACTCATCAAAATCCTAAAGGTGTGACTGGAAATAATCATGAGTACATTTCATTAATTCATCCTTGGGTGTTTGCAATATATCGATAATTGTATCATCTCCTTGTTGCCAAATGTATGAATCAGTAGCAGTCTCATATGATAGTTGTAAAGGAAACAATTGAAAATGTCCTTCCATATCATAAATAGGATACCCATCATGACCAAATACATCCCATTTATGTCTTCCAACATGTATGAACTCATCAATATTATCAACGATGTCATTACCTTTATCATAACATAAAGGGCTTAGTACATCCAAGGATTCCTCTAACACTTATTCACTTTCCAAATCACAAAATAAAGAATCATCAAAATCTTGGAAAGGGAAACAACTTACCGTATTCACTTTTTCTTGTGTAGGAGGGACAAAGGTCTAGATTACTTCATCAAATGGAGGAGAACATATCATTACTTCATCCTCATGATTCGCCTCTTCAATCAAGTCTTCATTTTATTATGTAGAATCATGAGAAAATTCTTTCTCCTCTTCAAGAGGTTGGCAACCTTATTCATAAATATATTATTTTATGTCTGAGGGTTCTTTTCATTGAGCATGGTGCACACCCCTAATCTCTTCTACAATCTCAATGGTGAATCATTCGTCCTCTAGGACTACTGCGTTATTTTGAAGGACATATTTGTATGTCTGGTATTGTGGTTTTGTGAACTCAAGAAACCTACTGACAAGATCTATTAAAGAGGATATACCCTTTTCTTCACAACAACCCTTGATCCAATATTTTACAAATGATGGAAAGGAAAGTATTAAAAATTTTACCAAAACATCCTCTCCTTCAAATTCCAACTCACTTACATTCTTCAATAACTCTACAATGTGAGTAATGGGGAGGCCTCTAAATCTTGGAGAGTTGTTCAACCACTTCATATAAAAATAATGTGGGTACCCCTGAAAACCTTCAAAATCAATAGATGAATACCCTTGCTCCCAAGGTGCCATGATCTCATCATCCTTAGGTTTTGTGAGGGGTTGGGGTGCTTACTTAGCATATGCTCTAGATTCTCCCTTGAGTCCTAACTCATTTGGTTCAAGCACTCAATCCCAACCATTCATGTGGCTTGAGTCTCTCTTTATTGGAGTCTCTTTGGTGTGATATCGAGGTACTCCTAGGGAAACACAATATAGATGGAATTCATGTGATTGGTCCCCCCATGAGTATCCTTAGGGAACTCATGTTCAAAATGAGATTTTCTATGTGGTATTGACCTAGGAGCTTGTTGATCCATCCAATATTCACTCATCAAATCTTGGGAGTGCATATAAACATATTTCATGTTTGAAATTCGTTTGCTCCATTTTCTCTTTCTAGGGATTTTGCAGGGTAAATCCTCCTCATCACCCATAACTGGTTGTTTGATGGTAGGATCCTCTTCTTCCATGATATCAATATTATTGATGAGGACGTCATGGGTGTTGGCCAGGTCCATAACCTCGTTCTGAAGGGAAATTACTTGGGATAAATCATTAGTCTCTCACGAGTTCAAGTTATCCTCTAGTTGGCAAGCAATATCTTGTTCTTTCCTAAGATCCTCAGGTGACTTGTCCCTTAAGAGGAATTGGAAGTCCCCTTTTAAAGAGCGTAGATACTGGCCCAAGAGATTGGTCTCTGGAAACAAATTAGAAGGGATTTGATTGAGTAATGTATTGAAACTGTCATTGAACTCCATCACATACTCTTTTTCTTCATGCTTTTGTATTTCTTGGTATTGGGAAAAAAGGTAAGTCAGATCCGTCTCTTCTTCCCACTTTCTTATGAAGGATTTTTCAAAGTCCTCCCAAGATTTGATGCTCTTATTTGGAAATTTATTGTACCATATTTTGGTGTTTTCAATCAATGAAGCGGAGAAGAGTTTCATAATCACACTAGGATGTTCATTCTCGGTTTCATGGAGTTCAAGAATATCACAAAAAATCATCAAATGGAGGTTTTCCGAGGTATGACCTTGATCGGAAAACTCAAGAAACCATTAACTAGCCTTGCTAGGAAGGCTATGTGAACCACCTAATATTTTAATCACATCCAAGGGTCCAAATATCTCACTAGGAGACCATTTTGGAGGATCCATAGGACAATAGGGCATGTACCGACGCCCACTCTAAGTCATCATCAATGGAGTCACTAGATAATACCTCAAGGATCATCAAAAGTAAATGAGGGAATCAACCTTAGTGGATTTGTCAGGTAAGCTTGTACAGTAAATGATTTGAGGAAAGGCTTACCAAATATTTTTCATTTGAGGAAAATTGACTCTATGTTCCCCGGAAATGGTGCCAAAAATGTTATCGCACAATATATACTTGCCCAAATCCCAAGGAAAGTGAGACAAGATTGGTGTAGAAAACAAGATGTCCTACCATTATCACCTTAGTAGGATATCCCCACGTTTTAAGAGAATAAAGAGGTCTACCTCAGGGGAGGTGTCCCTAGTAACATAAAGGGATGGAAAGCTAAGGTTATGATCAATTTTATCTCCCGTCTCATAGGTTACCAAAGTCACAAGGTCTATGTCTAAGAGAACGAGGAAAAAGAAGAACAATTTGTGTACCTTTCTAGAATAAGAACAGTAGAGTATATATATGGAAATTTTAAGTACAAAAATGATAGTAAAGCCTCAATAGATGATATACAACGTAAAGTTATGCTAGCTTATATAAAATTGCAGCCTAAATAAAGTTTACAAAAGAAAATAATTATCTGTAATAGCAGCAAGAAAAGAACTACAGGAACACTTGAAAAGACAATGAAAGATTAGCATTTATTATGTAGAATGATTATTAATTGTCACAAGAAAATTTTGGTAGGTTTAGCTAGCATTTAAAGTTAATTGTGTAGCAAAATTGCATCAATTAGAATGGTTGTAGCGGTGTTTTATAACATAAGCAATCAAATCAACAAATTAGTCTAAGCTAGGGTTAGAAAAGGTTAGTAAAAGGTTTAGGCAAAAGGGTTTGAGAGTTGTTTGGTCACAATAGCACCTTAAGTCTTCAAGGATCCAAGGCCTCAAGGGAAAATTCAGCTAGAGATCAGCTAGAGAGTAGGATCTTCTAGGCTCTAGAGAATTTCTCCTTCCTTAGACTATTGAAATATAATTTATGCAACAAGCCTCTAGAAAAGGACTTCTAAAGTGCTATCACTTTAGGGCTCTAGAAGCCTTAATCTAGACAAAGGTTCTTAACAATAAGTGGCAAGATCAAGAAGGAAGAAATACCTTATGTTCCTTCTCATAGGGTTTCTTAGCAAGCAATTTCATAATCTTTAATATGAATAAGTAAAATTGACCAAAAACATTTAATGCATAAACAAATTGCAACATTTACATACTTCACCAAGAATAATCAAGCATGAAAAACCCTAGTTTGCATATATTACCATCAAAATAGCCAAGAAACATCATAAGCAAGCTCCCAGTAACATATTGACAACTCTAGAAGACAAGGGGAAAGAGACGGAAGACTTTGGGCCCTAAATAAATTGACAAACCATCAAAGGAAGTAACTAAGGAATAGGGAATATTTGACATATGCTAAAAGAAATAAAGCTTCATCCCCTCCATCACAACCTACCACTCCTCCTCCATATAAAAAGAAGGTGTTCCCACAACTTCCACCCCCAGTGCATAAGTTCTTCCAAAGCCAGCTCCCACGGATGATATTCAGTTGAACATAGACATTGCATCCATGTTCAGAAAGTTGAATATGACGGTCCCTGTGACATAAATGTGCAAAATACCTTCTGTAAGGAGGGAAGTCTTGAAGCTATTACAGGTACCAATTGAAAAGGAGGACCTCCAATCATTCTGAACACCATGTATCTTGATCGAAAAAAGGATAACATCCCTCCTTTCTATCTCTCCTTGGGCATGAATAGCCTTCGCCTAAACAACTCTATGTTGGATTTCGAGGCCTTGACAAATGTCATTTCATTAAAGGTAATAGAAAAAATTGGCTTGAAGATGACCTGACTGTACAAAAACATATGTGGCATTGATTCTAAGAGGTTCAAGGTTTATGGACTATATGAGAAAGTTGAGGTATTCCTATTTGATTTTCCACATATCAACCTCCTTATGAACATAGTAGTAATTGATGTCCCAGATGCTTAGGGGATGCTCTTATCGAGGAGTTGGTATGATTCCCTTGGAGGTTTCCTTAACATGGATCTCACCCATGCACACATTCCCATGGGAGATGGAACCTTTGAGGTATTATATAGTCGAGAGCAAGCCAGCAAGCATGTGATGGATCCCAACAGTATTGACTATACAAGTGAGGATGAGATTGATGAGGTTCTGGATACCATTGAGTATGATCCACGAGACTTACCTTTTAGGAAGGAGGAATGCATTGACATGATACTCACAAGTACACATGAATACAAAGAAAATCTTGCAAAGTTACAAGGTAAAGAGCCAGGGTCTATCCAAATATTAAAGAAAGAAGATAATAAGGACAAATAATGTGAAGAAGACATAAAAAATGCATTCAACAAAAGACCTCCTTCTTATCATTACATTTAAAATATCCCTTACATAAACTATGGTGAAGTAAGTATTGCATTCATGTGGGACAAGAAGAAGGGAAAGCCTAAATATGACCAGAAGGATGACAATTCATGGGTTGGTCCTTACATCATCAAGGATAAGTCCAAGAA
The DNA here is from genome assembly GCA_009831015.1 of Picea engelmannii. NCBI lineage: Eukaryota > Viridiplantae > Streptophyta > Pinopsida > Pinales > Pinaceae > Picea > Picea engelmannii. The sequence continues at coordinate 12,525 of WSFP011436803.1, forward strand.
AGAAAATTACTATTTGACATATTTGGACGAAAGAAAGATCCCATTACCAGTGGATGGGTCTCTTCTCTAGCCCTACATTCATATCACTTGACTTCTTCAGGGCCTGGGCCCTAGGTAAGTAGGTAGGTCATATTGCTTTCATTTTGTTTGCATATTGATTTATCATGATAGTTTAGATGCATTTCATGTTTCATTTTTCTATACTTCCATATTGATTTCATGCTTAGTTTAAAAACTTTTTAAAAAATGTTTAAAAAAATTCTAGATTAGTTTCATTTTTGGTTTTGATGTGTATGGACGAAGGGTGATAGAACCACCCTATATTTTATAGTCTTATGTTTCAATGTAGGAACAGGTCCACCAGGAGATGTTTCAGTTAGCATGCACTCTATGGAGAGTACATTTCCCCAAGTAGGATCCATATGTTATCACCAACTCCTAGGGATAACTAAGGAGATGATGGATCGAGGCCCTCACGTTGCATACATGGAGTACCGAGAGAGAGTTTGAATAATTGTGTCCACTTGCACAGACAAAGACCCACCTCACCACCACAAATCCAAGTTCATCACGAAGGTATACACCACAACAAATGGCCTCTGAAAGACATTGGGTCTTGGTCCATGAGGTAAAATCCAAGTATTATGGTGAGTGTCATTTCAATATTTTTGACATTTGAGTTTGTTGCATCTTTTATTGTTTTTTATTATGTAATGTTTGCTTGGAAATTATGCTCTTTTTCTTTTTTCACTTTGGTGGTTGATGATACTTGTCACTTTCTACACTTCATCCCCTCATCTCCTTACTTTTTGGGATTTTTGGGTATAATGACCCAAGAAAGGGTTTTCAATCATTTCATGGAATGAAGGGGTTGAAGGCCCAGAGGCTTGTAGCGGAAAAAGATAAAATCCAATCATAAACCTTCTATATTCTCACCCAAGGATCCCGAGGACAATGAAATGTCTCTCATAAGAAACTAATGGGACTCATAAAAAAATACTAATAACAAAATTCCAACCAACTTGAGGTGGAGAATGTGTGGGCATTGTTTTTAATGCTTAGGTAGAAGCCCCACACATGTGTTCAACTTGGGGAAGCATGATGTGACCAGGGTAGAGTCAAGGTGGGAACATTTTTTCATTCTTATTTAGAAGCCCCACCTTGGCTCAAACCTGGAAACATCTTAAAAATAATAAAAGGAAAAAATGGGCTTGGAAAAAGGTTGCATTGAAAACGAAGGTGAAACACATCCTCTATAAAGGCACCTATAAATGAGACACTACAACCCTGTGTACGTCATGAACCCCATGCCCAAAATTCTCCCCCCCATCCATGAAACCTCATCCATGTGACTTAGAAGGAGGTCCCCTCAGTAAATACCCCTAAACTTGAGGTATGATTCACCCAATAGGTCATTTTGTCAACCCTCCCACACCTAAACTTGGAAAATCACATAGGGTCTTTGAGCATTGGTTTATTTTGATGAGGTGGTTTTTATATAATATCTTAGATGGATATTCTTTTTATTTTGTTTACTCATCATGATGCATTTGAATTGAGATCCTTGGAGGGCGTATCAATTTTTCTTTGCAAGACCTAGTTGTTGGAAGGTTTTGGAAGAACAAACCTAGCTTGGGATTCCATGGGGATTGAAGCCCATAGGTTGGATACCAAGGGCCTGTTAGCACTAGAATTAACCTCTTGATTACAGGGGAGGTAATACCAGTACCCATCATTTTGTATGTCACAATGAATAAATTTAAGGGGGGTCGAATGGGCACAAACTCAAGATGGTATCACTTTAAATCAGAAAATTGGATTGGGATGCACATGAAGATGAGGTCTTGATTCAACTTTAGTCGTTAAGGTGTATTATAGATGAGTAGGAGGAAGACTGGTAAGGAGAACATAAATTTCTTCTATGGACACCTGGTCTTCCAACAACCCAAGGAGGAAAAACTTAGAAAACAGGATCCTCTTCGATTTTGAGTTTTAGGAAACTGAACGAAGTTATAACTGGACTGAAATAAAAAATACATCACAATATAGTTAGAAAAACTCGACTGGATCATCCATGCCCAAGCCATTCAGTATCAGAGGAAAAAGAGATGGAAAAGAAGGTTGACTTATATTGAACAAGAAATCGCAAATCCCATTACATAATCAGAGAACCAGAGCTTCATCAAAGCTTTACAATACGGGAGTGTAGCTCAACCATCGACCATAACAAAATATAAAAAATGCTTACATATACTCAGAACAGTTCACCACTAACAGCAGAGGAGTGCCCAAGTCTTTGAATTCAAGGCTTTACGTCTGCATGTTCTCTAGCAGACTGTGCATGCAATCTTTTTTCAGATGCAAGATTTTGTCAGACATAATCATGTTTCAGTATGAACCTGCAGAAGAACTGACTTGATGACAGTCTAGCTTGGATTTCCATTTAAGTAGTGAGACAAGGTTTCACTAACCTTCCTCACCCTCATTAACTGTCTTCATCGAGATCAGGATAGCCCAAGTCAACTCTGCACCTGGAGAATGTGGTGGCCTCTCCCTCTGCTTTTCCATCTGGAGCTTTGTTGGGCCCTTGCAGGGAGAATGGCAGGTGAACGTGGATGGTGTTGAAGGGGATCTGGCGAAGCCATCAAATCAACCTCCCCGACTTTGGATAAAGCCTAAAAGTGGGTTTTGTTTATCCCCTCTTCTCGTATTTTTCCACCCAAGGGCCAATCCTAAAGGGGAAAACACCCCCCATACAAATATATGTTCTAACATTAGGCTCCATGGGGGATAGAGGCATACCTGTGAGGCTCTAAGATCTTGAGTAGTTCCAGTCGCCTTTTGTCGAGCTATGGAGTCAAGCACAAAAAATGTCCTATTGAGGATTATAGGTCGATAAACACTCTAAACGAAAGCAAATACATGGGCTCCAGAAGGATCTTATTTATGTACATTCCTAGACTAATGATTTTTTACATAGTGCTAGGTGAAAGTGAACTTCAACCATAGTCATTCAAGTAACTTCCTAACTGGAAGGCCATTGTCTCTGTCAGTAATTGATAATAGATGATGCAACCGTGACAACAAAACAATTACATCCTTTAGATTTCCTCCTAATGTTGAAGTCAAGATAAAGCTAGGCGGCTTAAAAAAATGAAGGAAATGCAACTCCATGTATTCCCTTACAGGTTCATAGAATAAGTGATAGAACCCACTGGGTTGGTGACAGAAAATGTGTTATGTCCTGCAGCTGCTCACACATTTTTTAATGTCCCTGGCAAGCATAGGTGAGTGAAAGGATTATATAGGTTGATTAATTATGGGTGATACTTTCTCATTTGCAGGTGTTGGACAGGAGCTACGTTGCGCCTTTAGCTCTTCCTCTTCTTCTTCATGGCTCTCCCAAGGATCAAAGTCATAATCATCATACACAGGAACCATGGAAAATCTCTTCTCTTCATCATCCTCACTGGGATATTCATCAAAAATGGGTTGCTTTAGGTCAATATCTACAACAACTTCTCCCTCATAAGAAAGGTTGTTAAAAACATATGTTTTAGGGATAGAAATATTCTCTGCATTTCCTTCACAAGAGAAGCAAACAACCTCTGCCTTTAATTCTAAAAAGCTAGGAAAAAACAAAGAGAAATATTCTCTAGTTCTCTTAACCAGCTTATCATCTATCTCAGTTCCATACTCAGGAGAAATATCTACTACAGAAAAAAATTTCTCTTGGACCTCAGAATTTTCAAAAGAGACATATTGGTCTGCGTGAACAACTAAAGGAACAAATACCTCTAAAATGATGCCAGATGTTTCTGTGATTCGGTTATCATAATGAATGTCATCCAAAACTTCTAGATCTTCATAGAAAATTCTTTCATCCATAGTAAAAACGTCATCACAAATATGGTTTTTGTGACTAACAGACACTTTACGAAACAAAGAAATCTCATCACAACAGTTTTCATAAATATATTCAGCTGGAAAATAATCTTTATAAAACAAATTAAAAGAAGCATGAAAACTTTGCAAAGATTCTATGCTTGCAAGGGGAAGAGATTGACACCAATCAAGATCAACTCCTTTCAATGAATATCTAAAAATCTTGATCTGAACATCTTCGTGCATGATAAGAAGTTGATGAATAAAATCATGAAAATAGAGAAAGTGTTCAGCTAGTACCTCCTCCTCTTTTCCTTGAAATTTGGGGAGGCTACATTCCCATTCATCTCTACTTGCTAGTGGGTTGGGGAAACCAACTATCTTTGAAAAATCATAGAAAGAAAACCTCTGAGCTAAGATTTTGTCCATTTCAAACCAGTGGAGTCACCATTGGATCCTTCAACCATGGAGTCTCTAGGTGAATGATATGTGTTTTGAAAGTGTTTGGTCCTTATTCACCATCAAAGACCGGATTTGGTCATTATCGTTCTCCCGGGGAGCTTATCAATTTGGGACAACAGCTAAAGCCTTCTTGATAAATCCATCTTTCTTAATGATCCTCTCTGGGTCATATTTAGGTGAGCCAGAGGCAACCACAACTAAAATAGTGGAGCCAAGACAATGGAGTTGTCGGGTGAAAGCACAATATTCAATGGTTCTGATATCTAATGCACCTTCAAAATCAAAAGCTCGTTGTCATTCTATCCCAAGGAAAGGTCTTCAATTCATTCCCCAACAATGGCACCAGAAATTTTAGCACTAGAATTCACCTCCTCATTACACGGGAGGTAATCCCAGTACCCATCAGTTTGTATGTCACAATGAATAAATTTAAGGGGGGTTGAATGGGCGCAGACTCAAGATGATATTGCTTTAACTCAGAAAATTGGACTGGTATGCACAGGCATATGAGGTCTTGATTCAACTTCATTCAATAAGGTGTAGTATAGGTGAGTAGGAGGAAGAATTGTAAGGAGAACGTAAAGGTATTCTATGGACATCCGGTCTTCTAGCATCCCAAGGATGAAAAACTCATAAAACAAGATCCTCTTCGATTCCGAGTTTTAGGATATTGAACGAAGTTATAACCGGACTGAAATCAAACATAAATCACAATACGGTTACAACAACTTGACTGGATCATCCATGCCCGAGCCATTCAGTATCAGAGGAAAAAGAGACAGAAAAGAAGTTTGAATTAGATTGAACAAAAAATCTCAAATCCCATTACATAATCAGAGAACCAGAGCTTCATCAAAGATTTAAAATACGGGAGCATAGCTCAACCATCGACCATAAAAAAATATCAAAAATTCCTACATATACTCAGAATAGTTTGCCACTAACTATAGAGGCATGCCTGAGTCTTTGCATTCAAGGCTTTACATTTGCATGTTCTCTGGAATATTATGCATGCATTCTTCTATCAGACGCAATCGTGTTTTAGTAGGAACCTGCAGAAGAACTGACTTGATGACAGTTTGGTTTGGATTTCCATTTAAGTAGTGAGACGAGGTTTCACCAACCTTCCTCACCTTCATTAACTATCTTCATTGGGATCAGGATGGCCCAAGTCAACTCTGCACCTGAAGAATGTTGCGGCCTCTCCCTGCTCTTTTCCATATGGAGCTTTGTTGGATGCTTGCAGGGAGAATGGCAGGTAGGCGTAAATGGTGTTGAAGGGGATCTAGAGAAGCCATCAAATTAACCTCCCCGACTTTGGATAAAGCCAAAAAGTGGGTTTTGTTTAGCCCCTCTTCTTATATTTTGCCACCCAAGGACCAATCCTAAAGGGGAAAACACCCCCCATACAAATATATGTGCTAATAGGGCCCACACTCCATATGTTGATGAAACACCTTTGGAGGCCTAGAGGACACCTTGGAGTCTTTTTCCCACCCCCTACATGCCAAATGACTTGCTTGAAAGGGGAAAAACGTCACCTTTTGGGGGCTTGACATCACCCAGGGCTAGGGTTTGGTGGTGATGATGGACACTTGGAACGTTTTGAAGGAAGATGCTCATGGATCATGGAAGAATAATTTTATTTGAATACTATTGGCCTCTGGAGGCCTATCCTTTCCTTCTCCAACTCAACTAATTAACCAAAAGTGCCAAACGTTTCCCAAAAAGAGGGTGACATCATGTTTTTAGGGTTTCTTTTATGTGCAGGGTATGAATTAAATCATATTATTTTTGTAAAGGGGAAATATAAGGGTTGTTGACCCCTTATCTTTTGTTTTACCCTAAGTTTTGTGGACAAACTTTGTTTAGAGGATTTGGATAAATAGATATAATCTCTATTTCATTTTTCACCATAGCTCTCCCATTGTGAGAAGACTAATGGCTAATATTTTTGCTAGACTTGAGCATTTTTGGTATCTCTCTCTCTTACAAATGAGTTTTGGTGTTATATCTTGGTGAATGGATGAGTCTAAATGGTGTGCACCTATTGGAGGATTCTTTACTTGCTCTTGAATGGTAAATTCTTTTTGAACTAGGGTTTGATCTCTCTTTCTCTTGGAATTGGTAAGGAAAATTATCATTTGTTAGTTACTTATTTCTTGTTCTTGGTTATTTTTGGTTGAAACCCTTGGAGGAGTATGTTGCATACACCCTCCATTAAGCTTCATCTCATTTTCTAAGCTTATAAGTCATTTTTGGACAAGGGTTGCTAGGAAGAATACACATGTATATACCCTCCTAGATTTACCCTAGTTTGATTAGCACGCCCTAGGGAGTAAGAGGATTTACACCCCTAGGTATCTTGTTGATCTAAATTTTGTTTTAAATACTCCATTCACTCAAATTTTAAAGGCACTAATCTGATTTTTTTCACTGGTAAACGTGTTTTGGTGAGATATCAATCTTGTTCAAGTTGGAATCTTTTGTGGATGCCTTGATGTTGCTAAACCCTCTAGGGTGTCTTAGTTCTCTTGGTATTATTGGATCTATAACAACTTAAAATATACATCCATTAGGGATGCAGCAAAACATATGCTTTTCTTGACTTTAACTTGCAATTTGACTGTGGAAATTTACTAGTAACCCATTATTTTAATTCTGCTGCTAATTGGTGAAATTTTGGTTGGATTACTTGTTTATTTTCATGGTTAAAATTGGTTGTTATAGAAAAACATTTCTACATCCACTTGGTTTTCAAAAATATAATTTGAAAATTTATCATAAAATCCATATAATACCACTAAAAGTTGTGCTAAAGTGTTGAGAACTTATCTACATGTTTTGTGCTTCATAGCTCAACTAATCTTTGATACTTTAAGTGGTTTAATCTGAAGTAGTTACTTGATTTAATTCCTTATATATATCTTTGTTTACTGCTGCAATTAGGGACAATGAGCTTAAATTTCTTGTCCACTTGACATATATCTCATGTAGTTGGTTTCCTTTTGTCTTGGGAAGGTACTATCATCATCCATAGGTGCTTGAACTTCTTGGAAACCAATGACTGCCATCGAGAATCATTTCCAACCCTGATTCCATCTAGAAACTTGACCTATAGGGGAATTCATCTCATCATCTCACTTTCTGTCTCATTTCCCCCTAGGGTCATTGGGATTCCCCCCTTGAGGTGATTAATTCATCTCTAAACTGATGCGAATACCTATCTAAGGTGACAATGTGTAGGTTTTTTATTATTTTTTTCCATATTGTGGTTTGGGTCGAGATTTTCCCAACCTACAAATTATTCAATAACATTTTTTTGTCGTTTCCGGGGAGGATTTTGAATCCTCTTTTGAGCCCTAACGACACTTTGGACAACTATCTCAAAGCCTTTTCCCCTAGCTTTCCTAGCGACTCCAATTGAAGGATGTTCCCCTTCCACATTTTATGATCTCTTCTTGAAGATCATATGGCAACTCCACGTTCCCAGAATTTGTCTTTCCTTAATAATTTTCCCCCGGGGAGATTCAAGCCTTCTAAGTTTTACTAAAGAAGGCCTCCCCTTGAGTCTCCTGCTGTTAAGACCATTTTACACAATACCCTTCCCTTTGATCTAATGGCTCACCATTGGGAAAAGGACCTTTATAGACCCATGAATATGGCCACCATCCCTTGATACCCCAACACAATGTCAAAAGAGTCTCACAAATGGTTGTCATAGTTTCCAGGAAATAATGTCACCACTGTTGATGATCATCTCTACGCCATATGTCGAGACATGGAAAATGCATAAGTGGAACATGAGGATGTAGCAATGAGGTTACTAGCCTCATCTTTGACCGAAGATGTGTAGAGATGGTTCAGAGGGATATCGAACAATCGCATAGCATCTTATGAGGATTTTTCCAAGTTATTCAATGTGATGCTTGAAGCTTAATTCAATCATATAAAGAAAAAGGAGAATGAGACACAAAGTGAATTTGACATAAGGTTTGACAGATTTTACAATGAAATACCGACAAATTTGTATCCTACAACTGTAGTTGTTGTCTCCTCTATATAAATGCATTCGATGGGAAATTTCATTTCATTCTAAAGGACAAGAATCCCACCACCTTGGAACAATCCAAAGAGTA
>WSFP011436804.1:0-21010 GCA_009831015.1 Picea engelmannii
GAATGGTTTAGCCAAATCATCAGGACGAGATACCTCTCCAGCCTCAGGTAGTGTTAGAGCCTTTTGAGAGATGGGCCATGGATTTCATAGGGCCCATTAACCCACCTTCTAATCAGTGAGTCTATATACTGGTCTGTACAGACTACATGACCAAGTGGGTAGAGGCGAAAGCACTCATTAGGGCCTCAAAAGAAGTCATCTTAGCATTCTTATTTGAAGATATCTTTGTAAGGTTTGGCGTTCCTAGAGAATTAGTAACTGATGGAGGACCTCCTTTCACATCACATAAGTTTGAAGCCCTACTTAGTACATATCACGTTTTACATAGAATAGCTTCTCCATACCATCCACAAGGCAATGGCTAGGTGGAAAGAACCAACAAAGTTATCGAAGCCATTCTTACTAAAATAGTGAGAGAACATCGTCAGGATTGGACTGACAAATTGCATGAAGCTCTATGGGCTTACCGAACTACTTGGAGGAACACAATTAGTTTTTCTCCTTATGAGCTGGTATTTGGAAAATCCATGTTTTTCCCATTGAATTTGAAATCAAAACCTTAAGAACTGCATCAACAGTCAACCTTGACTTGACTATGGCACAGAAGGCCAGACTGCAGTAGCTCAATGAGCTTGATGAAAAGCGTTTGGACTCTATTCATCAAACCACGGTGATTCAACAACAAAGAAAAAAATGGCATGACTGAGTCATCAAGAAGAAATTATTCTAGAAAGGTGATTGGGCTCTGTTGTATGATTCCCACTTTAAAGAATTTCAGGGTAAGTTGTGTACACGATGTCTAGGACCTTATGAGATAGACATTGTTTTTCCCAATGGGACAGTCAGGTTGATCATTATCTATGGATCAAATACACAGTTACATGCAAATGGTCATCGCTTGCATCTGTATCAGTGACCATTGTCCAAGGCAGAATTCAAATCTAGATGTACTGCTGATATAGGTTATCAATTCTTAGAAGGAAAGGAGCATGCTCCTTTCCCTTCTGAACCTTAGGACTTATTTTTCTTAGACCTTGTATATAAATAAACTTAGAAAAATTTGCATTTCTTTGTTTTTGTTTTTATATTTCTTTACTATGCTAATAAATTCAGCCTTGAAGGGTATCTGGCAGTTATGTGTGTGCAGGTGAATTGATGAACAACAAGATTAAGTACAGCAAAAAGGAGCCAAACGATTAGTTTATGGAAGTTGAAAAACTTCCTAAAAACTAAGTGATTCATCGTTTGGCCAATTTCCATGATGCTACACCCTTTCCCGATAAATTGGTCGATTTCCATGTTGTTACACCCTTTTTCGATAAATTGGCTGATTTCCATGTTGTTACACCCTTTTCCGATAACTTGGCAGATTTCCATGTTGTTACACCCTTTTCTGATAAATTGGTCGATTTCCATGTTGTTACACCCTTTTCCAATAAATTGGTCGATTTCCATGACCCTTTTCCGATAACTTGGCCAATTTCCCTACCATTACACAATGGTCAATTTCCATGCAGTTACACCATTTTATTTTCCAACCATCTCATTTTCCATGTTGTTACACCTACCCCGCCATTTTGGCTGAAGTACTTGCTGATACACTGATAGTTGTTATTCTTTCTTGCCACTTCACTCTTTTGCATTTATGCCAATGTTACTACTCTAGCTCTACAATCTTTCTGTGCTGCAACACCGCTGATTTGTCAATATTGCTGCTATCTTTCCCGCTTTCTCTGTCCGGAAGTGTTGCTTCATCATTTCTTGACTTCACATCCGGTGATTTCCAGCTCGTCAGCGATAGAAAGGACCCCATCTCTTCTCCAGTTGTCATATCATCATTTCTCATGCTATCCTTCATCATTTCAGCTAGTTCACGCGACTCAGATGGCAGTTGGATAGTGTCGTTACTCCGACAAATCATTATATGCGGTAAGATACGAGGTACGTGACTAATCCTATGTGTTAAAGTAATGCCAATATAAAAGAACACTTTCCTGTTTACTCACCGATTTTCCTAATTCGATGTACCCGGAGCCAATCCGATTAGTTGGAGGGGGGAAATGCAAATCTAGCCATCCAATCCACATTTTATACTCACCTCCACCACCTTTTTCGACCACACTTCTTTTTGCTAAGACATTGTATTCTTTATGCAAAACACGTTTGAACTTGTTGCGTCTCTGGTTTAGGTGCTACTTTCTCCTCCTACGTGCCTGTTAGACTCTCAAGTAACATCATGGGAGGATCAGATGTGCGGTATGAACCCACAAATCTGGACACTTTGTTGTTACACCCAGAGGCCTACCAAATATTTCTCCAGGCCAGCTGAATAGCATATTTCAAGAAGTTGCAGGGGTTTAATGAAGATGAGGTATTGGAGTTTAGTCAAAATCTCACCGAAGGATATTCAATGGTGAAGGGGGTAAGGATTCCTATGTTAGAAGAAAGCATTGTTGCTGTGACAGGGTTGCCAACAATAGGAGACCGATGGTTTAACAGAAAAACACATCTTTCGTATGCACAGAAGGGTTTTCTCATCGACAATGAGCAAGTTCAGACCAAAGGCAGAGGTGCAGATGTCAATTACTTACCAGAGCCATGGGGGAAGTTTGCAGAGTTTGTCAAAAGGTACATTACCTGCGAAGGTAGGTACCAAGTTGTTTATTTTTCCGATTTCATCTTATTATCACATCTGGGACATCAGAAATTCATAAACATTCCTTATTTTCTACTCCATTCATTGCATAACATGGCTCATTTTGTAAAAAAATCCAAGAACCCAAAGAAATGCCTTTCTAATCATAGACTCATCGTACTATTAATTCGCAAAGGTATGGGAATTTACAATAACCCATTACCTGTTGTAGCACATTCTATACCTGCGGATATGATTGGACCTCCTCCTGAGTCTCTGCCCTTGGTTGCAACAGCAGTCCAAACCCCTACTGTCGCTACTTGTAATATGACTCAGAGAAACAGACGCATAACCCAAGCCCATTCTAGCACCAACCAAACAAACCTCAACCGAGATGAATTGACACAACCTATAGTTGTGGTCGAGCCAACCGATGCACAGCCAGTTACTCAACCAATACATGAGTCACATCCATTGGCTGCAATAGATTTCATTGAAAACCTACCCCCTGTCTCTGAAAAGAAAACCCCTACTCCTATCTCTGGATCACCTAGAAAGAGAACAAGGTCATCACGGTCCACTGCAACAACAATTCTGACTACCCCCTTTTCTACTACACCGGCAGTAACATAAGAGCCTCCTATTGTTGCAACAACTGTTCCAGACCCTACTATCACTGCCAGTGGATTATCTCAGAAAAGAAAACGTCCATTCAAGGGAAAAATACGGAAAGACCTTGACCGAATTACATCGGTCGAAACTCGGAGTCCTCTTGTTGCTACGACAAAGAATTCTAGAGAGATACGTATACCAGGTTTTACTTTGTGCAAAGAACTTCAAGAAACTATTCTCTCAATTCAAACTAAATGTACTCAAATCGCAGCAGAATCATCGACTCCGCCTAATGATTTTGTGCATCACACATTAAATGATGATGTACAGATCATCGCAGACCCTAGTATACCAGAATTTCCTCCTTGTGTGGTTGAGGAAGAACACCATGTTCCCCCTCCAGCGACGAAGAAGAAAGCCCTTGCTTTCGTTTCTATTTTACCTAGGAGAAAAACCAAGTCCAACAGGTCTGCAAAAGCAACAATTGGATGGCAAGATATGGAATAGGCTCTTCCTATTCTTCGTCCACTATCCTCTATGGTTGATGAAGGAACTGACACACAAGTACTAGTCTCTTCCAGTAAACAAGCAGTCACAGTGGAGACAGCTACAAACGATGGGTCTGATCTACAAGAACAAGTCATGCAAGATGTAGTTGTTGCACAAGAAACAGTTGTCCAAGTCGAGATTGTTCCACAAGAACTAGTCACGACAGACATAGTTGTTACACAAGAACCAGTTGCTCCACAGAAAGTTGTTCAACCAGAGATAGTAATGCAAGAAACAATTGTTCCACAAGCAGCAATTATTGACAGTATAGCTGCCACAGAATCTCCAGCAACACATAATACTGAGGATGTACCACTTGCCCAATTGTTTGCCCAGATTGAAAGAAAGATCAGGAATACTGAAAATTCAAGAATTGTTGCACTAATAACAGAGAATGAAAACCTCAAAGCAGAGTTAAATACCCTGAAGTAAGAGGTGGAGGCTGCTCGACAGAAGAATCCAGAGGGGATAACCTTGGAAATCCTAGCATTGACAAAAGTTGTTATGGAAAGAAATAAAGAACTCATGTGCTTTGAGTGTGGAAACATTTACTTTGAGGCAGGATATAAGGTAGTAAAAGTACCAGTTGCTGATGGACCAAAAACTCTCTCAGTCAAGACTGAGCATGGAATTATTGCTCCACAAAAACTAGTACAACAGAGGAGATCTCAACGTCATAAGGTAGATACTGGTTTACCAGCAGCTTTCAAACAAGAACCTTTGTTTCCCTCAAGGGTGGTTACTCAAGCAACACAAACTGATTATTTTCTTGAAGACAAAGAAACTCAAATAGATTGTTGACACAGCAGATTTTCCTTTTTTTTGACACCGAATTTTTCCATACAGGCATTTAGCAATTTATCTTAGCAATTTTGAATAGGAGGGGCCAGTTCCCTAATTCAACTACAAAGTAAGGTTTGAATGTGCTTTTGCATGGGGACATGCAATGTCTTCAGTTGGGGGGCATGTTAGGACCCAGAAATGTCCCTTTTTCACCATATCTTTTGTCCATTCAACCTTCTCATTTCCAAGCTAATGCCTACTATAATGCAGGCTAAGACCCTTTTTCCAAGGTATGAATCATTTATCCTGCTTTTATATTTTCATTTACTTAGCATGTTTAATTGGTAACGTTTCACATGTTTTACCCATAAAATGATTCAACTAATGATCAAAATGAATAGAACAACCAAGTCTTGAAGAATGGTCGTTGTTGTTACACTAGTTGTTACAACTATGTGCCAATCTTGGAAGTTGTTATAGCTATGCGCCAATCTTAGAAGTTGTTACAACAATTCGCCAATCTTGGAAGTTGTTACAGCTATGCGCCAATATTGGAAGTTGTTATAGCAATGCATCAATCTTGGAAGCTGTTACATGTTTTCTGCAATAGGTTCCACCAATTATGTTGTTACACGACTGCTGCAACAAATGCCGCCGATTTTGTTGTGACACGACTGCTGCAACAAATGCCACCGATCCTGAAAGTTGTTACTCTTGTTGTTACATGTTTTGGCTTACAAGATTAGTTCTAGATCTTTTATTAATGATATCAAACAAACAGCTTAAGAATCGAGGATTCTCAAGGCTGTTCTAATTTTGTTTTAACTGAATGACTCTGACGTTAAATAGCGGATCTTTTGTAATCAGAAGGGCGTATTTTTTACTGTGAGAAAGTGAAGTAAAGCTTATTGTATACGAACATTTTGGAAAATCAATAAAAGAGTGGATTAAGTTTCTTTAGCGGATTGTAGCCTATTTCTTTGAGTGGATTCAATGAGAAGGAAAGGGCCCACCTTCCTCACAGATTCCCCTCTGTTTTGAATTCTAGATTAGTTGTTTTAATATAAATAATTCATTTGTTAAACATTTCTAGAATATGATTGTTATTACAGCCTATTTCCCTCTATTAGATGTGCATACATCTGTCTCATGAGAATTAGAAGTCCATTGTTGAACACTGTTGGAGAACTGCTTTCCTTTTTTCTGCATTAGATTAAAATCTTTTTCCAACTAAACGAACATTAAAAGTGTGAATTACTTTCTTGCAATAAGTAGATTTCCTTTCTGCAATTAGTATAGAACTTATTCCTGCAAAAATAAAATAGAAAGTTAGACTAGAGTAGGTAACCCAGGGTTCTTATACACTCATCAGTTTAGATTTCAACTATGATTTCAATTCTGTAGAACTCCAGCTGTATCAGCACAATTGTGTCAGTGATAATTTTTGTTTCTTTTTTTTAAACTTCCCTACTACAATTAGATTAGAGTTTCTTTCATAATCTAGCATAGACTGTGCACAATTATCTTGAAATAACAGACTTCCCTGGGTTGACAATTTATATTGAACACCTTAATTTCTATTTATTTAGACAATTAAAGTGCCCAACAGAAGGTGAAAGGTCACTTTCAGATTATAAGAGAATGCAATGGGTAGTGTGCAAGACAATGAGAAGAAGAGATTGGGATATTTCTGAGAAAGCTTTAAGGAGGAGAGGAAAGGGAAGCAAGTTGGGCACATTTCCCAAGAGAGATTGGGAACATTTCCCAAGGAAAAACTATGTTTTGAGTATGCTGAAATTTATTGTTGTGAGGGAGGTCATACTGTACGGATCCGTACAGTCCATACAACAGAGAAGTGGGAAAAAAATTTGAGGCAAGGAAGGCATGGAAATCGAGACAGCTTGAGGGTATTTGTTGTTGAAGGATAGTTGTGCAAAACATACCGTACAATAACAAATTGACACGATTTTCAAGGTGTTGTTTTTTGGGTGGGTCGTACAACAATACAGATTTGACACGTTTTCCAGGGCATAAATTTTGGAGGGACAGTTTGGGTGTTGCAAGTGGTTTTCTCTTGGCTGCTAAATGTAATCTTGTTGTTGATATAACTTTCCTGAAGCTAATAAAATCTCTCTCTCTCTCTCTCTCTCTCTCTCTCTCTCTCTCTCTTTGGGTTTCCCCACATTGGGGTTTTCCCTGGCTGGTTACCTAATTTTCTGAGTATTACATAGATGTGTGATTGTTGTTCATTGTGTTTATTCTGCTGCAAAAGTGCTTAGTAATGTGTATTTATGCTTATGAAAATTTCTGAATGTGGGTTTAATGCATCTCAAATTTCATAGATGACAGTTATCTCTAGGTTGTTAAGTGTATGACATAATTTGTGCATGTTGATTGTCATTAAATTACTACAGGATGCAAGGTTCGTAGGGACACAGACTATCCATACTTATTCAAATTTGTGATTTACCAGGTTAAATAATGGCAACAACAAGCATACTCTGATTACTCAAGGATTCCATTAATTGATTGTAAGCATTCATTTTTCCCATTTAATTTAGACAAATACATGCATAGACCATTCATGTGCAATTAAATAGATCAAGTCAAATACTTGTTTGATCAGGGAAACAACCAACACCAATTGACTAAGAGAGGATGTCTTTCCTCCCAACTTTAGGTCATATCGTAGAGTGCCTTCCTATAGTATGCCACCCCCATGCCGAGCCATAATACCACAAAGGGAATGATTCAGCTGGTTTCCAAGCTCAAGATGATCCATGAAGGTTACTCTCCTTCCTCCACTGACAACAGTAGAAGTTTTCCCCTTCCCACTGAGCTCAGGAACTCTACATGTTTATCAATTGGATTTCCTCTGCAAAAGGGAGTCCCTTATCTGCTAAACAATCCCTCGACAACCTCCCCTCACCAGTGTCAGTTTCTGTCCAGTAATCACCAAGTTTCAATCCTCTTTTGCTCCAGTCTGGGTTCAGGTCTTCTTTGTTACAGGGTGATCATCAATAAGTTGGACAAGCTTCCTATTTTCCTCAAGGAAAGCTTTCCATTCTCCTCTCTTCCTCAATTCATTCTCATGAACATCTCTGTTCAATGCATCATTAATATGTGAGTTTGTTGCTCACTAGTTCTTTCTCAGGTTATATCTTCTCAAGCTCTTGTGTACTCTATTTTCTCTTTTCGTTCTAATGTGTAGGTGCACCTTCGTGCATGTTCTACTCTTCCACAACCTCTATGCGGTCTCTCCTCTACTATCGTTCTATATCTGTTGTCTCTCTTGATCTGGTGGTGTCTTTTTCACCTTTGATCTCTTCCTCATCCAAATCTTCTTGGGATTCCCGTGGGCTTCCTGCAAACACAACCCATAGCTCGCAGTTCCCATTCTGAAGAGGCAAGTTTGTGGTGTCCTCCTGTCAGCTTGTTCAATTGGCGCTTTCCTTCTTCAAGAGACCAAACTGTCAACAGTTATTAACTATTCCAACCACATATGTGTCTTCCATTACTAGTCATGTGGCTCCATACTGATCTAGTACGCTGGAAGGTGTAGGTTTATGCTTTGCAAGTATAAGTTAGCTTGTTTAACAAGCTTCTTGCTTTTTTCATAAAAAAAATATTAGCTCCACCTTACTCAACCACTCAACCAATCCCTGCTTCATCAATTCCCACTTGTGTATCATGGCCAATACTCCCACTTGTGTATCATGGCCAATACTTTTCAAGGTTGTTCCCTCTCAGTGAGGAGTTTAGTTTTTTCATTAATTAAAACACAATTACATGCTTCATAAACATAATCATATGAAGTTTTAACATAATTACACTGTTGGGGAAAACATGGTGTTACATTTGACAAATCAAATTTTATAAGAAGTAAAAAAATATAAAAACAAAAGAACTCAAAACTAATTTTTTAACAACTAGAAACACAAAATCCCAAGAGTAATGGTGTAAATTTATCCTAACCTAGAAACTATGAGTATGAAGAATTTTTTTTAACAAGTAGAAGCACAAAATCCCAAGAGTAATCGTGTAAATTTATCTTAACCTAGAATCTATGAGCATGGAGAATTTTTTTTAACAAGTAGAAGCACAAAATTCCAAGAGCAACCCTGTAAATTTATCTTAACCTAGAATATATGAGCATAAGAAAAATAAAAAAAGAAATTCAAAGATAAACCTATCAATGCTTAAAAGATTAAGACAAAATAAATTTGAGTTGTAAATGTACTTACCTACTTTTATGTTACACACAAAAGTATATGAATATATAGAAATTGTGAAATTGTATGAGTGAGTCTAATAGTTAAGAACATGTGTTTCCTCCCAAGAAATCACAAGTTCAAATCAGAAAGGGTAGGGTATGTATACCTCACTAGACTTTACCAATCTAATCTAGAGGAGGTAGGGTATGTATACCTCACTAGACTTTACCAATCAAATCTCGAACAATTAATAAAAAATGTTTACTCTTATACTCATAGAATAATAGAATAATATTTGATAACTGGTTTTGCTAATGATCTTTAGATAACCGTTTAAATGTCGGGTAAGGTTAAAATGAACGACAAAAAGACACTACAGTTCGATTCTCGGAATATTTAGGGTAACGTTCAAAAATTGGAACGAATGATCTTTAGATAACCGTTTGAACGTCGGGTAAGGTTCAAATGATCGAGAAAAAGACACTACAGTTCGATTCTCAGAATATTTAGGGTAACGTTCAAAAATTGGAAAAAACATCACAGTGCGAATCTCATGTTGAAAAGATTGAAACGAGCAGTACTGTTCGAATCTGGAATATTTATTATAAGCTTGAAAGGATTAGGATTGACAAAAACATCCCAGATCGGTTCCCGGAACTGACCAGGGCACCTGACGTCTATTTCTGGTACGTATTCCGTGATAGTTTGTTTGTATTCACCGGGTGACTGAGCCAGTTGTATTCCAAATATCGAGCATGGACACGGACCACCGCACTTCGTTTAATGGAAATGCCCGCCCGTGAACACCAACTGGCCCTGCTACTGCTACAGACTACGTTGTTCTCTGTGCTTCTTGTAACATACAAATATATCCTCTCCATCTGCCTGTGGGGATTCTGCTACATTAATATGGGCTCCTAGACATGTACTTCAAATTTTAATCTGAAAACCTTTTGTGATTGCAGTAGGAAGTTAAGCAATCCTAAACATTCAGTTCACTGATATGCAGATTTACATTTTTGAATGGCAATTCAACAGGCACATTATATAATTACCTAGACTTAATATTGTCCTTACATGCACAGCAGCTCTCCAAAAGGAGACTGAAATTGAAATTACAGAGATATAGATCATTTTCATCACCTGCAGCAGCTCATGATAAATTCATTAGCTGCTTGAGATTGACAGGCCTTATGAATTGAGGTGACCCTGCATATTGAGTGGTGGCCAGAATGGAATTAAGGGCATCTGTGGGATGGAAAGCGTCCCAGAAGACATAGTCTGAACGGTGTAAACACAATCCTGAAATGGGACTACAAGGAAACTCTGCTCTCAGGTGTCCCAGTCCACAGCAGCTCTCATTCACATATTTGAATCCTACATTCATATTCACAAGACTCTCATAAATATGACCTTGTTATTGAAATCTAATAAAAACAAATACAGAGTGGATAAGAGACCTACCATATGCAGATGGGTTGTTGATTATTTCTGTAAGGATGGCGTAGTTGTCACTCAGAACAAACCGTGCATCAAAAAACTGATTCTGCAATTTGTTTTTGACCATATTTTCCAAGCCTTGGTTGAAATCTGAGATGATGCCATTAACATAACCGACGCAGCTTCCATTATCAAGATTTTCTAAACTAATCATCCAAGGCGTGCAGCCTAAAGGTCCTAGATTCGATATCAAAAACTTTCTCGCCCCCATTTCATACAATTTCTGCACCCAAAAATAAGCATGAGTTATGCTGAGATAGCAGGAAAGCTCATATTTAACATTTGCAATGAAATCTTGAAAATTTCACGTCCATATATTCTGTAAAATTTGAGGAGCCTACCTTGAACTGATCTGCAAACCTGAGAAGGAGCAGCTGTTGATATTCGGCAACGCTATAGAGCTGAGAAACTTTGGAGTCGCGGAGGAAGTAGTTGGAAACGTAATCGTAGCTTCCAATGTTGATGTAAAAAAGAGCTTCGGATATGAAATGAAGAGCACTTTCGGCTGGGGGATCCATCATGGAAGCCAACTGTGTCTTTATGTCTGCAAAATATTCGATCTGCCTGTCGAAAGGAGTTCTACCAATCTGCAAACCAATATTGATATTTATGTTTACAGTGCTTGGAGGCGCTTAAACATGAATTCCATAAGTAGTCTACTCTACTCACATATTTGTAGCCAGTGGATGGAAGAATTCCAGAGCCTCCGGAAGCAAAGTTAACCCCTCCGAGTAAGTTGGTCCCATTAGTTTGGGGATCTAAATATGGAGTCGGAGTTGATAACCCCATGATTTTGGCTGCAAACAAAATGAAAACACAGTTATTCGATTGGACTGCAACCAAAATGAAAACACCTCACAGATGGAATTTCACAGTAGAAGAAAGAATAGAAGGAATATATGGTTCATACAGAGGAAATCTGGAACAGTTCTACCGTTGCAGAACCTGCCAGTGGGAAGGCGATTGGCAAAGTCGATGCCATTGAACCATATGTCGGCCCTCGCAAGCGTGGTGATGTAGTTGTTGTTGCCTGTGTCCACAAGAGAATCGCCGAAGATGAAAATGCAGGAGGCAGAAGCAGCCATTAATGAAGTCATCAACACCACCAGAGTAACAAAACTTGCTGATGGAAAACGTGCCATATTTTTGTTCTCAGTGATCGCTCAGACCATGGAAGGGGCAGCCGAAGGATAAATGCGAACAAAGGCTCACAGGAAACTGTATCGTACCCTCGTTGCCGTCTCGGAGACTGATTATCAGACTCACGTATTATCTAATCTGTGCATTCTGCCCCAAAAAAAGAGCTTAAGAAGTGCTTTTACACTCACCCAATGATGAGATGGGTCATCACGTGGGTCATATCATTAAATTAAAATGGAATAAAATTTCACATCCAATCTTTAATGTTGGTCGTGACTCGTGATAATTTACATTATGACGATTGACGGTAGAGCTTGGTTTAGTACCTCAGGGTTAACATTGATTCTCCATTTTTAAATTAATGAAGGTGTTCCTTTCTTTTACATGTTATAGTATATTAAAAAAGTAACTTAGTATAATTAAACAACATTTACATACGATAGAACATGGAGATTTACGTGGGAGAAATTTGATAAGAAAAAATTAGTTTAATTTTTTCTTATCATTTTTTTAATTAATTGTGATGGAAAACAAGAAGGGTTAATGAACTTTTATTTCATAACCAATTTAGATCTATTTTAAAAGGGATCAAATATCTAATGCAAACATCTTTTAAAATACAAAACTTGAAGAAAAATTTGCACAGATTTGATCTTTGATAAATTCCAAATTAAAATGGATATAAGCTTGTTTATTAATATATTAATCAATATATTAAATTATTTATTTTTTATTAAAAAAATTATAACTATTTTTATTTATAAAGCCAATATATAATTTGCATCATAAACTTCCCCTCAACCTTAACCATGTGCTTTTCTTACAAAATATATACCACTCATTAAAATCAAATCATAAACTATATATCACTTCACTCCTAACATACCCATACTATACATATCACTTATTAAAATGAAAGTAGGGATTACAAATCATTTCAATGAGTCTCACCCTCTATAAAGAGTGGGAGGGGGGCGCATTAATAGATAAATTTTATTAATCTATACATATTAGAATGAAAGTAGGGATTACAAATCATTTCAATGAGTCCATACACATATTAGATAGTCTTAGATAGCCATGCTCACCGCATACACACTAAAATATTGAAAAGGTACAAAAATCTAAATTTGCTTGAAATGTCTTAGTTCATGGCAATGTGCAAGATATTTATGTGGGGAATGTCCAAAAAAAAAAGGTTCCAAAATTAATTATGGGTTGTCATCTCTAATTTAGAATCTAAAAAATGGGTATTTTTAATTCAAACAATGTCAATTTAATTATTAAAAATGATGTCATTTTCTAAAATATGATTAATTATTTTAAAGTTAATTTTTGATAACATAGATTTTGTTTTGAGATTCATGTTTCACCTCAAAATTATTTTAATAGAAAGTTTTGGTTATTTCTCGTAATTCCAAAGCAAAATTTATAATCAATACTTTATTGATCATGACGAAATTTTTGTTTTTCTCAACTTTTCTTACATTACTTCTACAACCTTAAATAAACTTACAAATATGTGTATTTCTATATTTCTTACTCATTCTCCTTCTACTTACAATTATGTTTCCTTCTATATTTCTTACTCATTCTCCTCCTAAAACTAATTAGTAATCGATTTGAAATAATGTATCCTTCCATAAGAGCTTATGTTTCCATTTCTATAATCCCTTTGCATGTAAGAGGGCATATTGTTCTTGATCATAATACCTAAGGTATTTCAACATTGGTTTGTGAAACTACTAGAAGTAATAATACGCAGTCTTCCTCCTTTCATGATCGCTGTCCCACACCACATTGACATGTAGTGGTTGATCCCTATTTTTAGGAAGGAATCTTTGACGCTGAAATGCACCCACTGGCGGCAACTATTATGGCATCACGAGCACCACAATAATAAAAGTTGGCGATAGAAAACGTGCCATATATTTTGTTATGACTGATGACTCAGCAATAATGGTTGGTGCATACTTACATAGATGCCATGCCTAAATTAAAAAATAATAAAATTTCCCATCAAACTTTTAATGCACGTAAATATCATTATCTGATTATATAGTAATTCATTATTTTAAACATATTGTATAAAATAGTTTTAATAAAAAAATTATTTCAATACGTATGTTCTTTTTAATGATTTAGCCCACGTCAACATAGATTCTTGATTATTAAACTAATAAATTTGGTTTTGTATGTTTAATGTCATTGCCAATCATTATGTAGATTTATCATTGCCAATAACACCTACACACAATATCATATGTGGATTTATCATGGAGAAAATTATACGAATACTTCAACTTGAAATTCCTTGATCTTTTAAATTTGGTTTTAGGTACAAAGGCTTATGTTAGTTAGTGTCTACTTCATACCAACGAGTCAATGGTGTCAAAGCCATTACTTCTTGTATTCCATTACTTTTTCTTCTATCGGTGTTGGTTCTTTTGGGAATTTCTATCTGGTGTTGGTTTTATTTCTTATCTTTTCTTTGTTAATGTTTGAGATATGTAAACTAATTTTTATTATTCTGTGAATTGCAAACATATTTAGTAGCTCATTTTTATTTAGTTAGTTCTTTAAATACATTCAATTTGTGGATTTACATTAATGTAATTAGTTTTATAAATTGTTTGATAGCTGCTATAAATCTGGTTAAATTTAACGGTTTCTACTATTCGAATGCCAGTTTTAATGAAAAAAATTGACAGTTGCATTAAATTTTTAACAATTTGCCAATCAAATTCTATCCCTGCGTCCGAGAACGGACACGCCCTTTAAGCAGCCCAGGGAGCGTCCGGACGCACCCTGTTCAAGGAAAGTGGAGCATCTAATACGCGTTGTCCATAGCTTGGGGGAGCGTCCTCCGAGGAAATAATAGTCGGGCTTGGTCAAAATGCATTGAAGGTGTTCTTAATGCGTCGAGGCTGCTCTCAAGGAATCGCTTTTCTATTTCATGAGTGGAGGATGTTTATTATATAAGGTGGATATTTGAGGTGGACGAATGACTTTTTGGTAAAAGGTTTAAAGTTTTTATATATTAAATATTTTTATTTTTAAACCTTTGTATTTATTATGTGTGTTAATTTCTTTGGGTTCCACTTTAAAACAAAAAAAATTATACTTCCACATTTAAATAGCTCAGTTTGTAAGTTGTGGTATTTTGAGGCGATTTATGTAAAGGGCAAAAGTTTGAAGTGGAAAAGTTTAGTGGAAAAATCAATTTTGAGTTCTAAAATCTCAAAATGCACGATTTATTGGTGCAACAAGGGTTTCAAAAAGTGTTGGCAGGCATGACAAAGAAACCAATAAGCAAAAACTGGATGCAAGAACACTTAGTACCATTCGTCTATATCTGATAAATGAAGTTATATTTAATATCGTTGGAGAGGATACAACAGTAAGCTTATGGAACAAGTTGGAAAGTCTGTGTATAACTAAGTCCTTGACGAGCAGAATTTTTTTTGAAGAAGCAATTATACAATTTGTGAATGAAAGAAGGTACGAGAGTTGTTGACCATTTAAATACCTTTAATACCCTTATAGTTTAATTGACTAGTATGGAAGTTAAATTCAAAGATGAAGATAAGGCTATTACACTATTGTGTTTGTTGCCTGAGTCTTGGGATAATTTGGTCACCTCTATTAGCTTTAGCTCTACAAATGTTTTAGATTATGACTCTGTTGTTGGAGCTTTGTTGGCTAAGGAGAAAATCTAGTCAAGAAACCTCAACTTCAGAGGCGATGTTGGTTAGAGGTAGACCCAAAGGAAAAGAGCAGAATCATAGAATTTCTTCACAATATAAGTCAAGGAGCAGAAAGGGTAGAGTAAAATGTTGGTACTATCGCAAAACAGGGCATCTCAAGAAAGGTTGTTGGAAAAGAAAAGAATCTGAGGAGAACTCTACAAAAGAAGAAAATTTGGCTACAACAAATTTAGGTATGACCGATGAAGTTTTATCTGTTTCTAGTAGCTTACAGTATCATGAAGAATGGTTGTTAGATTTGGGTGCCTCCCACCACATGTGCTCGCATAGAAACAGTTTCATTTCTTACCAATCTGTTGATGAGGGTGTAGTGTTTATGGGAAATGGTTTTCCCTATAAAATTGTTGGGGTTGGAATCATTACAATAAGGATGTTCGATGGTATTGTTAGAGAACTAACGAATGTTAGATATGTACCTGAGCTTAAGTTAAATTTGATTTCATTAGGGGTTTTGGATTATGGTGGATATAAGTATGCAAGTCAAGGTGGAGCACTCAAAGTGTCGAAAGGAAGTTTAGGTGATGAAGGCAACAAAGGTTGATAACCTATATAAGTTGGAAGGTATAAGTAAAGTCACATTTGAGGTAACAAATGTATCTTCTTGTTTATGGAAGAAGCAACAAGGTCATATGAGCAAGAAAAAGTTGCAGAACTGTAAGTTTCTTCCAAACTTAGGATCTTTGTTTGTGATTTTATGCTTGTTTTATATCTCTATTAGTTAAGATGATGGAGAAAAGGGATGTAATGTGTGGGATCCTATTCCTACAAGATCGTCATTAACAGAAATATACTGTGTATCGAACAACTAGAAAGGTTAGTTCAAGATTGCAATGGAATAATTGTTTTCATGCTAGAGGATTCATTGTATGGCCTAATGGTACCCAGGCAACTGTACACTAGGTTTGAATCCTTCATGGTGAGACAAAACTTTCCAAGGGGTAAGTATGAATATTGTGTTAATAACACATTCACTATCCTAATGTTATTTGTTGATGATATGCTTGTTGCAAGCCAAAGCATGGTTGAGATCAGTGAAATAAAGGCTGAGTTGGACATGACACTTCAGATGAAGGATCAAGGAGCAACAAAACAAATTTTGGGCATAGATGTACACAGAGACGGTAATAATGGTAAGTTGTGGTTGCAGTTCATAATGAACATTGTGAAACCAGTTAATATCCCTATTTATTTACATTATAAGTTTTCTTCAAGCTTAAGTCATGTTTATAAAGAAGAAAAAGTTATGTCTCATGTTAGTTCAGTATGAGGTCTATTGGATGTGATGAAATGGTTTAGACCAGACATTTCACATTCAGTTGATGTTGTTAGAAACATGGCAAATTTAGGTGGAGCAGTGAAATGGGTGCTTCAGAGTTGTAGAGGCACAAGTGTCACCTATAATGGTTACAGTGAGTTAATATGTGATAATTATAATTTAGATTTTGCAGGTATTTTGGATAGAAGGAGATCTACCTTAACATATGTCTCAAAGAAATGTTTTGGAAGACATGTTGAAGGTGGAGTGATCCCTAAGAAAATCCATATTCTAGCAAATCATACAGATGTGTTCACAAAACTAGTGTTATTAGAGAAGTTGCAGTGGTGCTTGGATTTTCTTGGCTTGCGGCATAGGTGATGAATAAACTGGACATGATATTCAAGTAAATTGTTGTCAAGGTGGAGATTGTTGAGATATGCCAACCAATTTCCACAATTTTGTGGATTGTAGCAGATTTAGTGGCTCATTTTTATTTAGTTAGTAGTTGAAACATATCACCGAATTTGTGGATCCACATTAATGTAACCAGTTTTATAAACCGTTTAAGAGATGTGATAAATCTATGTACGCCCATAGAGGCAAATAGTCTTGAGAGAGTTTGAGTGTGTGTAAGCCTGGTCTAGCTGATTTAATATCTCCCTTGAATGATAAATAAACCGAATATCATTTTCATGTGGATGTTTCCCTATATAGGGTTTTACCACATAAAATCGTTGTGTCAATTTGTGTGGTTGTTGTTGTCTTTGTGTTGTATTTTGTGCCATTTAAATCCTGTCAATTTATGCTTCCACTACACAACATCACTTACATCTCTAGTCAATTGAACGAATCCCTTATTATTTTTTATGTCCTTTATTTTCATTCCCCTCCCTAGGAGGCCAACAGTTGGACCAACAAATAAAGTTACACACTTAGTAATTGTCGTTCCATCATGGAGTAGATGTGGCATTTATTATTTTTGCATGGACTTCACAATTGTTATGATCCTTAGCCCTTAAGATTAAATCACAAGAAATATAAAAAATGTCCAATACTTTATTCAATATAAAACCCTTAATGTAGGGTAACACCATATATTAGAAAATAAAAGAAGAGAGATGCCACAACAAAATTGTGTTTATTGTTCTCTATCAATGTAATAGTAAATGAATAATAAATTTGGTTTTGATTTATCATAAAAAAAATTGAGCGCTCTACACCTCCTCTATGACCTAGGGTTTCTACTCTCTGATAAACCTAGCCATTGCAACTGTAGAGGGAGGGAGCATGACTCCCTCCTTCCACAACATTTTTGTAGGCTTACGTCAAGATCCCAACCCACATCGCAAGGACAATACAAGACTGTCACCTGGGGACCCTCAACCAGTCGACTATGGGAACCCTTGCCTCGACCCTCATGTTGCCCCATTGTCAAAAGAAAAATATGACCTCATTAAGAGAGCTGGCATGTGCCACAACGGTTCCTACATCCCGCACGTCACTGAAACTTCTCACTACAAGATCAGATCCAATCGGATCAATGCCACCATTCAGTACTTCAAATATCATGCTCTGATATGCAAGTTCATGGGGCTTTGGCCCTTAGAAAAGGATCTCGCCTGGTGGATAGAAACCAAATGGAAATTGAAGGGAGAAGTAGAGCTCAAATTAGGATCCAAGGGATTCTTTACGAAATTCTTCAACAATGTCAAGGATCAAAACAAGTCTTTGAAAATGGGCCTTATTTCTTCAACTTTACCGGACTATATCTTAGACTATGGACCGAAAAATTCATCCCTTCAAAGGAATAATTTACAGTTACCCTAGTATGGATTCAATAATACTCTCTCCCTCAGGAATATTGGTATTCATAAATCCTTGAAGGAATCAACAACACTCTGGGCACCTTTGTCAAGATTACAAAAGCCACCAAACAAACTCGATACACCTCGTATGCTAATATCTGCGTCTACCTCAATGTTTCTAGACCCTTACCCTCCTCCATATGCATAGACTTCCAAAACTATGAATGGATACAAACCCTTGACTACGAGCACATTCCTTTCAGGTGCAGGAAATGTCATACCCATGGTCATGTTTTTCGAGAATGTCCTCTAAACGCTCAGGCTAATCCAAAAAAAACCAGGCAACCAAGGAAGAAGATGGATTTGAGAAGTTACCCACTAAAATAAAGAACATAAGGAAAATGTCGACCCCATAAAATCCAAAAGTGCCTAAAATCGGAAATATCTTTGAAAAACTCTCTTCCATGTCAGAGCAAGATCTAGTGGGAGAATCCTCACCAAAATACCACTTGTCAATGTATATGCCAAAAAGGGTAGGGGACAAGGAACAACCTTGTTTGACTCAAATATTGCAGTTAATCTCTTTTGACCAACCCTCAATGTTTTTAAACTTAGCAAAAATGTTCTCATACATCCTTATTGCAGCAACCCTAAACTCGAGATGCACTTTTATCTCTTCCAACCTATTCCAAAGGTTTTTCCCAAGAACAATGTCAAAAGACTTTCTAAAGTCAACAAAACAACAAAAAAGATTGGTTTTAGTATTGCAGAACTCGTCTACAATGATCCTAAAGGTAACAAGATGGTCCATAGTTGAATGATACCTCCTAAACCTGACTTTGCCTTTAACTCTTTTACCCTGACTTTCTAGCCAAAGACTAATCTTCTTTTCCAAAATAATTCCCTAAAACTTGGATAAAATCGAGCTAATCATAATGGTCCTATAATTAGAGGAAATGTTGCTATCCCCATTTTTAAAAATAGGAACAATGAGGCTTTACGTCTAGGGTTTAGGGAAGCTCTGCTTGACTACTAAATTGAAGAGCTTGTGTATGTGAGGGATAAGGATAGGGCCTCTGATTTTAAAATTTTTAGCTTGGTAGCCTTCAATGTCCTTAGCTTTCCCATTTGCAAGCCGCTTAACCCTAAACTCTATGTCATCTAAAGAAAAAACTTCATCCTCTATAGGGACAATATGAATGGTGTCCATGGCAATAGGGAACCCTTAAAGTCTTTTAAAGTAGGAATTCTAGTCCCTTAAGGGAATCATATTATTTTCTGTAGTATTGTGGTTTAGAATTTGGTTCCAAAACTTCTTAGAATCCAACTTAGATAGTTGTGAAAGTTGCTCTTGCCTTTTATTGATATAGTACTTTTTTTCCCTTTTAATTAGGGATTTGTACGTATTGATCTTATTGATTTTTAAGGACTCATTAGAAACATCCCTATTGACTTCTCTAGCAATTTTACATTCTTTATCATACCAAGGGTTGTTCGTTCTATTATTCTTTTTATATGACACCTCGAAAGAGAACTTGTTAATAGAAGTGGAAAGGGTAGTTGTAAAATTATGAGAGATATCTTCAATGTTGTCCTTATAAGTTAGGAGATTTAATTTACTATTTAAATCCTTTAAGAAAAGGTCAAATTTACTTTTGTCAAAGAGCAATTTCCTTTGATTATCATAATTACATTCAATGGCACTCCTGTGCATGGCAAAGTTTAGAGTTAGGGTTAAAAGTTTATGATCATAGTCGGGTTCATGGTCATTTAAAAGGTCAAAAGTTGTTATTTGGTTGGAAATGGGGATATCATATATCACATAATCTACGACACTACTACTTATCCCATGAATACAAGTCATCTGGTTGGATTTTGGCCACTTCATTACTCCATTGCAAATTATTAGGTCTTGAGAGCTGCAGAGTTTGACCAACTCGGTACTAAAAAAATTCTCAATTAGGTCTTCAGAGTTTCTTTTGTAGCTATTAGAGAAAACAAGGTCCTTATCTAGCCACAAAGGATTATGGTTAGAATCAGTACTTAAAAGAGTAGTATGTTTAGTTGCATTCCTAACATTAAAGTCTCCTGGCAGGAGGATATTACCTTCATTTTCCAAACTATAAATATCTTGTTCTAAACTATTATAGGGACAATTTCTATCTAGATTGTTTTTCTTATAAAAAGTAGAATTAATAGGTGTAAAATAACAGATTGCTATATACATCTTCTTAGCATCGATGTCTAAAATTTCTATCCAAATGTATTGATTGAGAGGGTTGATCTTACGAAGTTGAATGTGAGGAGAAATGTTCTTTCTAATATAACAAGCTATGCCTCCTATCCCCCCATAGTGGAACTTTTTGTTCCATGCTGACCACAAAGACAAATCCTTCCATGTTAGGGACCTTAGACTCCTCATGCTCTCAAGTTGAAACTAGAAAAATAATATCAATATCACTCAGGATCCAACTAATCATATGACCTTTGCACAATGAAGAACCACGACAATTCCAAAAAAGGATCCTGAGTGTCCCAAATTCCTATTTATTATTATTATTTTGGTCTCTATCCCTAACAATAACTTTTCGATTTCTAATTATTGCCCATTTTCTTTCTTTCCTGGCTTCTTTTACCTTTTGAACTCCCTTCCTTAATTCAACTTGGTCTTCGGGAATGAGGTCTTCATTTATAAATATTCCTGACCCTTTTAAGCTCGGAGATTTATTGAGTATGTTATATTTATG
>WSFP011436805.1:0-21010 GCA_009831015.1 Picea engelmannii
TGCTAGAGAAACCAGAGAGTTGGAGCTCTCAAACAAGTTGCAGCTTGTAAAACAGAGGTAGCAGCCTCAAATTGAGTTGGTGCTCAATTGTAAATGATGTACAGAATAGAAAAAGACTGCCTATCATTTCGAAGAAGAAGAGGTTTTCTCCCTTTATGGGTTTCCTCGTGAAAATTTGTCTCTGTGTGTATTTCATGTGTGACTGATGATCTTTACTCTTACTGTTCATATGCTGTATGATGGTTGATGACACATGAAGAAATCTTAATAATTATTTAAAAGGTATAAAATTGTTTAAGCTTATAAACAACTGATTCACCCCCCCCCTCTCAGTTGTTTTAGTATTTCCAACACTTGCCAATGAAAATCATCTTCCATTATGTTTTTCTTCATTTTAATTGCTGAAAATAAATCATGAAATAACAGAGGAAGCAAGGAAGTCTGACTACATTCACAGTGACATTTTTTTACATGATCAAATTGTTATCAATGAAGAGGACCAACAACTTTCTCATACATTTAATGACCCTGTTGTTGATTACATGGAAGTTTATTTCAGTTCAGATTTGCTTCCTATGATCAACTACCAGCTTGGAAATGAAGATGTTGGTCAATCAACGTCAGTATTAGATGTGAATTGCTTGCCACCAGGGGTTTCATTTCAGCCAGCACTGTCTTCTAATTCAGAAGATTGTTATTTCCAGTAGTCTCAACAGATTTTTCAGCGTCTTTGTTGCAATCAACAAGTTGAATTACATGAAAACAAGGATGCAATGGAAGGGGTGAAACATGATTGTTGTTTTATGCATGTTTTTGAGGATCCATTTGTAGTTTTGTTGGAGGCGGTAAACAGTGCCAATGTTTTTAATTTTTTGAGATTTGAATTTGTAGATAAAGTTTTGAATGAATTATCAGTAAACAGGCTTTGGATAAAGCATGTGCAAAGAAAGAAAATAGTGGATAAAGTTCTTGCATGGTTGCATTGGCATTTTGATTTCACTTCATTTCCATTTTCTTCAACAGTTAGGGTATGTAGGTGTGAATAAGCTCAACGTGGCGAGCATTTCTTTCAGCATTTCTCAATTTTTATTTTTAGTTTTGGTTTGGTTCAATTGCAGAAAAAATTGGTGGCAAAATATATTGCAAGTTGCAGGTCACAGTATATGGCTTGGGAACAACCCAATGGATAAGGCACCTGGTCTACTATTCGTTGCTACCTCACAGGGAGGATATCATCCCCATTGGAGCCAGTTATTAGCACCATGATTTTCATAGCTAAGGTTAGAGGTTTGTCAGTAGTTTGCAAAGTCATGATTTGGTATTGAGAAGACCAATGCATTCTAGGTTGATTCATTGAGTGTGTGTGCGTACCTTTAAAGAGTTTTGTCTCATAAAATGCTGTCAAGGTCATTGGGTTATTTTCAAATAAAATGTAATTGGCATGTAGAAAAGAGAATATGTCCCTTAATATGAGAATGAAATTTGAGGATGAATATATAGGGAAGTTAGAGTTGCTTGCAGAGGTGGATGATATTTAGGTTCATTCCTGCACCATTTTTGTTTTTTTGAGAAACCCTAAAAAATACACCAGTTTTGAGTATTGTTTTTTGGAAAACTGCATTGTACAGAGTTTGCGTAGCAACCTGGTGCTATGCAAATTCTGCAGGCATGTTTAAAGATGACAAATGTTGGAAAATGATTGGTGTTTGTCCCAGAAATCATGACCAGCCTCCACATATGTTGAAACAACAATTTGGGTGAGCTTTGAAGCGAAAAACTAGCTACATTGTGCAAAGTGCACTACGCAAATGTTGAAGGTCCCATTTACACAGCACATCAAATCAATTCGCTACTCAAAGATAGATTGGAGCCTTTTCATTGCTCAGATATCTCCAATATCCTTCTCCAGTTTTCCAAGATGAATCATATCAGTATTAAAGTCGAAAATGTGTTGGATATCTCTTTTGTCAAAATATCATGCTTAAAACATAGCTCATAATGTTCATGTGGCTGCACTACAAAAGTTTGGAATTGTTGATCAAGTAGTGAATGATCTTGTTCAAATAAAACTTGGTAACTTTGATGATATGAATGGTGAAAAAAAAATACAAGGAACAATTAATATCCAATATGAGAATATTTTGATGGGAAGAAAAGAAGGGAAATTGTGGCAAGTAACATTTCCTCGAGATGAATCAGAAATGGTCTCCTAGACATATTTTGAGTCCACTATAGAAGAATTTATTCATTTGGTAAGATGGTAACCAAAGATATACATCAATTAATTCAGGTTTGAAGAGTCTATCTGAGTACAAAATTAGCAATTAAATAACAAGTTTACATTTTGTGGGAAAATAACATTGTACAGAACTTGCTTAGCGACCTCACACTACGCAAGTGTTGTAAGTACACAGAAGGTTAAAGGAAAATGGGAAATGCTCGAGGGATGATAAAAAAAAGTCATTTTCAGCCTCTATAAGTGTTGCATCCACAACCTAAATGATTTTTTTTGAAGAAATCAAGCACGCTACGCAAGTTCTGGAAATTATTGTTTTTGCAGTCAACTTCAAGATTGTGTTTTGAACAACTGGAGATGTTTTTTGAAAAACAAAAGAGGATTTTATCAAGATCAAACCCAATAACAAAAGACTCTCTCATTTGTTACACAAGTTTCATAGTTTGAGAGATTCGAATGAATCTTTATGGCCCATTTTTCCAGATTCTATCATTTAATGTTTTCCTATTTTAGTCATCATCTTTGGGTGCGGATCCCAAGAATATGGAGAAGAATTTTCAAAAACTAGAAGACATTTTTCTCAATAAAGGGTTCAACTCCAAAAACCTCTCCATGTTTTGTAACATATATTTTTATTCGAGAGATATGATGTTATCTTTGATCCCTATTTTCCAACAAAACGAATTTTTCTATTTTTAGCAAGTAGTTTACAAATTGTCTTCTTTTTTATGTAATCCAATGCAAAATCATAGGATAGTAAGGTATTTCGACTTATCTAGCTTATTAAGGGTGTTTATCTATATATTTGAGCACTTTGAAGGTGCAAAGGGGGGGGGAGGGGGCGAGTTGGGAGAACTATAGTATTTTTATCTTCATTGTAAATTTTTGAATCTAAATGAAATGATAATGCAGAAGTCATGAACCTTCATTAAAACAATTCTAATGGTGATGAGATGACAGTGTGTTTCTTATATTTTTTATGTATCTCTTTTGTCCCGACTTGCATATCATTTTTTCCTATGTTTAAATTGATATTTAAGAGTGTATAATTCATCTAAATGGTGCTCTAGACTCAAAGAATTTAAAATTTGTCATGTCTTCCTAACTAGGTCAAAATTCATCTATATGGTGCTCTGATTCTATTATGTGTTTCCTTTTTCCTCTTTCACCCCATACAACAAATTCAAAACTGAATTTTTCATCCACCTAATTTATCCTTTGTTCCTTTGAAAGGTTCTACCTACCAGTCATTTTTTTCATTTGTTTTCAGGGTTTGACTCCATAGCCTAATGGTATTTTTCCTTTTTCCCAACCAAAACCCATTTTCTATCCTATTCTCATCAATGATCTAGCCATTGTACTGATTATATAGCCTGTCATTATTGAATGAGCTATAAAGAGTGAGACCTCTCTAGGTTGGAAGGGCTAGATTTCAGCCTGTAAGTTGGTTTGTGGTTATCTCTGTGACTTGCCTCCACAACCAGAGAAATTTATAGAGTGTTAACACAAGGTACAAGAATGTGATCGGCACAAAGTGGGTCTTCAGAAATAAATTTAATGAATATGGACAGGTTACCAAGACCAAAGCTAGATTGGTATGTAAAGGATATGCAAAGGTTGAAGGTATCGTCTTTGAAGAGTATTTTTCCCTAGTCGCCAGAATGGAAGAAATTATATTGATCCTATCTTATGCATGCTCCAAGAATATTAAAGTGTATCAGATAGACATAAAATCATCCTTTCTTAATGGGGAACTTGAAGAAGAAGTCTACATTGAGAAACTAGAAGGATTTCAGTTGTCAAAGAATAAAGATTATGTGTGCAGATAGAAGAAGGCATTGTATGGTCTAAAACAAGCCCCTAGAGCATGGTATTCTAGACTGGACAGATATCTACAACAAAAAGGGTTCAGAAATGGAAATGCAAACATCAACCTCTACATCAAGGTAACTCAAGATAGTATTTTATTAATTGAAGTTTATGTTGATGATATTATTTTTGAAAGTGATGATGACAGGTTAAGCCAAAAAATTTCAAAGGATATGCAGAATGAATTTGAAATGTCATTACTTGAATAACTATCCTTATTTCTGGGTCTTCAGATATGTCAAAGCAACCAAGGAATTTTTATTTCTCAAAAAACGTATATCATAGAAACGCTAAAGAGGTTCGGAATGGAATATTGTAAACCAGTCAATACTCCTATGCAAACCAATTGAAAATTAAGTAAAGATGATGATTCAAAGTCTATAGATTAGAGGCAGTAGAAATCAATGATTGGAAACTAACTTTATGTGACATCATCCAGAACAGATGTAATGCGGACAGTTGGATAGGTGGCATGATTTCAAGAAGCACCAAAGGAATCACATGTTCTAGCAGTAAAAAGGATATTCATATATCTCAAGGGTACATAAGAGTTTGTATTATGGTATCCAAAAGGAAAGGATCTATCACTTACTGCCTACACAGATGTAGATTGGGCAGGTTGCATTGATGAATGACAAAGCACCAGCGGAGTAGAGTTCTACTTGGGTGAGTGCTTACTATCTTAGATAAGAAAGAAACAATCATCAATATCATTGTCTACAATTGAAGCAGAGTATATTGAAGCAACAACATGTTGTACATAGGTTCTATGGATGAAACAAGATCTGACAGATATACAGGTTGAGTATGATGATCCCATTCAAATATATTGTGATAATAAAAGCACCATCAATATCTCAAGAATCCAGTGATGCACTCCAAGAAGAATCACATTCCAATAAAGTATCACTTTTTACGGGAATAAGTTGCAGAGAATATCATCATATTTGAATATGTGGGAACGAAATAACAAGTTGTAGATATCTTTGCAAAACCGCTTCCAAGGGAAGCCTTTGAGTATCTTCACCAGAGACTTGGAGTAATTTCTACTTAAAAATGAATGAATTTGAATGATTATTTTATATGTCTTAGATTTACATGAGGAAGCACCATAAAGAGGACGGTTCAGGTTGGGAGAGAAATTTCAAGAAGAGTTCAGTCAAGGGGAGCATAACCAAGGAAAGTTTAGTTAGGGGGAGTAGCCCCAGATGGGAAGTTACCTTTTCCATTGATGTCAAAGGGGGAGAGATTAATAAGATGTAGTATAGAGAGTTAGATGCTTGGAGAGAGAGCACATGGGCATGTTTCCAGGGGGAACGATGGTCACAGGGGGAGCATGAGCGATATGACTTCAGTTTTGCATCAGAGTGTTTCCATTAATTCCAAAGGGGGGGAATGTTGATTAATTGGGTTGGTTTTCATTTATGGAAACCCTTGAAGAAAGTATGATAGAAAATTATGGTATCCCCAACAATATGTTTATGGGACTTCAGTTTGATTGATGTATAATGGTATTAAGGTTAATATATTTCCAGGTAATACTATTCTATATGGATAGTACATGTCATTCCATTTCCGTTGATATGTGGAATGTCACATAACTCCTCACGGTTAGAGATTTATGGCCTTGTGAAGTTGGAGAACCCTCATGAGTTATCTAGAAGGTAAAATAAGTCAAACTATTCTAGAAGCTTCTAGAAAAAGTTGACTAGTCAAGTGGGTGAAACTAGGAGTTAATCATGGCTTAAGTTGTTGCAATAAGAAAATAATTAAAAATAATTTATTTGCAACTAGAAGTGGAGAATTTACTATTTGTATCAAAGTGGGTTAGAAGTGGACAAGTGGTTAGAAGTGGGTTATCCCTAAAATAGTAAAATTGGGTTAAGTTGGTTAGAAGGTAACCCCTTGAGGAAACTAAATGGAAGTATAAATAAGAGAGAAAGGCTCTCCTATTATCACCTTTTAAGAACATTGAATATCTATTATTGTTTAAGGCTTAATGTAGGTACTCATTGATACATTTGAAGTTACGCAAGTCTAAGGTAGCATGAAGGGTTGATGACGAAAGTTTTGGAATTGTAGAAAATACTAAAAAAAAACCTAGTTTTTTAGGTGTATGCAGGCTGCAGTGGAGAAGGGTACGTACATAAGTGGGATGGAAGTATAATAGGGCATGTACATGTGGGAAAATCCATAAAAACTTGAGAATATGAAGATGTTGGGTCTCTAAATTCTAAAATCAAGCTCCCAAGAAGGTCTACAGTGATCAAGTACAACAGATCTATCTACAAGTTCGAAAGGTATGTCTTATTTCTATGTGTAGTTGGATTTTGTTGTCTACATGAGAAGTGGTTATGGGGGTTTGAGGATTTTCCATAGAGAGTTTATTGGTTTTATGGCACTTGTTGTATAAGTCAGATCTACAGAAATACAATGTTGATATAATTATTATCTATCATTGGAATATCTTGTTAAAGATGAGGCACATCTTGTATTTCTTGGAACATGGTTATGGGTTTTTGTGGTGAAAGGTTGAGAGCTTGTATTTGTGAAGTGGTTGATGTATTGATAGGTTGTATATTAGTAAGGGTTTGATGTCTAGTCCATTGGAGGGTTATTATACTTGTTCATGATTATACACACTTGTATGGCACATGAATAGAGAGATATAGATGCACTTGGTTAAGGGATATGTATGAGGATGTATGCATAGGTCACAACTATAGTATAGACACAATGACATGTTGCAGGTTGGTGTGACAGAGACAACAAAGGGTCTGAATTTTTCAGGAAAGAGAAAACCCTAGTTTTCATAAGGCGTACACATGCTACAGTATAGACAAGTCTCGTACATATGTAGGCTACAGTATAGACAAGTCGTGTACATACGTGAGATGCAACACAGATAGGTCGTGTACCTATTGGGTTTTTTTGTTATAGGAAGGTTATGGGTATAGGTTGATCAAACGTCTTTGGTACAGGTTGGTTATAGGTTGTTGTAACAATTTAGTATAGGTTTACAATGGTATATCTCACAGTGACAGTGTGGAAGTGGTTTCATCATTTCAATTATATTTCAGGGAGGTAGGATGGGGCAAGGATAGGTGGTTGTAGCCACCTTCCTGTTGTAACCGAAGAACATAGGGGGTTGTATCCTCCTTCTGGTTGTAGCCAGAGAATTGGAAATTTGGAGATTCCCTCGGGTTGTATCCTGAAAATATAGGGGGTCAGAGCCTCCTTCTAGTTGCAACTGGAGAACAAAGGAATTTGGTGCTTCCAATGAATGTAATTCTTAAATACATATAAGAAAAAACATTATGGGTTTTATCCCACATTAGTTTTCCACGTAAAAATATGGGTGTATTATGTATGTGTATGATTGTTCATTGTTCATGGTATATTTACTCTGTACTTATTGCATGATAATGCTATATTGATCATAAAGATAAATAAAACTTGCATATTGTGGTTAAAAGGATTAAAAATCTCTATTATTGATTCACCCCCCCTCTCAGTAATCCAACACATGCATGACAAAATGAGATTTCTTTGGGTTTAAAGATATTCCATACCTTTTGCACTTTTTAAATGTAGGTTTGAGGTGATGCAAGTGTTCATCATCAGATTTTGAGAAAATAGTAATATCGTCTAGATATATTACCATGAATTTGTCTTTTTCTTCCACAAACGCAATGTCCATTTCCCTATGAAAAGTGGCCCCTGAGTTCATAAAACCAAAGGGCATCTTGTCATACATGAAAGTTCCCCAAGGAGTAGTGAAAGTAATCGTGTTCTTATCTTGTTCAAACACTAATATCTGATTATATCCAAAGTATCCATCCAACATGGAAATTATTTGAGAACCCACTTCTTTCTGCGGAATATGATCTATCTTGGGTAATGGATAATTGTCCTTCAGTGAACACTTGTTCACATTTCTAAAATCCACACACAACCTTATTTCACCATTATTTTTTCTGACAGGTACACGATTGGCCACCCACTCTGTGTATCTAAGAGGTACTATGATATTTGCATCAAGCAATTGTTTCACTTATTTTTCAATAATGGGCAACAAAATAAGGTTAAATTGTCTCATTTTTTGTCTAAAACACTTAGAGCCTACTTTTAGAGGAATTTTATTCTAAATACTTTCTATGTCAAAAATATTAAGATCTTCATATGACCAAGAAAAAATATCAACAAATTCCTTCATAAGATTTACATACCTGATCCTTTTCTCCTCTGACAATGCTTTGGAATTTTTTCTAATATTTGGATTTGTATCAGTCCCAATATTATAGTCAAAAACATCCTTTTCTTGGATTTGAATTGAATATTTCTTGGAGACATCATTACTATCAAAAAGTATTTCAAGTGGTACCACACCCTTTGGAATGTGATTTGTCTTCAATTCTACAATCTTATGTCCTGCAATTTTATCCTGAAGAGGAACATCCGATTGAATTTCTGCATCGTCATCCTCATTTTCATGATCAATACAGATTGTGGAAAATTCATCGAAATCTTCTAAAAACCTTTTCAATTCCTGATCGTCATTGAAAACCTACCAATATTTGATGTTATATTGTATTGAAGGTCTATTCCTTACTTCAATTTCATATCTTATATTAGAAAATATAGGAGTCTTGAATTTATTGGTTGTCAAGGCTAAAGAATATGCTTGTTGGTTTAGACCAAGAAAAAAACCCTAAAGAATACTATTATATTATATTTGTTAAGATGGCCCTATTGTGTCTTTGTAAAATTCATCCCTATTGTGCCTTAACAAGTTAAATGAAAAATAAAAGGGTAAATTGACAGGCCGGACTAGACCTAATTTTAGGTTGTCCAAACTATTATTTATAAGGGAGTTTAGCACCTCATTTGAACATACAACACACTAGCTCTGCAACTAATAATAGTAAGTGCGCAAGTCGTAGAGGGAGATACTACTGCAGCTAGAAGGTGACATTGTGGAGAGTCTTGGTCTACTTCTCAGTTATATCTTGGTTATGTGGTGCACTACTCTTCCCTAGTCAAGGGTTTGAGGAGGATCTTTTTCTTTTTTAGTTCTCTCTTGGAGAGAGGCATTGCTCTTGGTTGGTGAATATATATTGAAAATGTTTGATGGGTTTTTCCCCCTAGGGGGTTTTCCCAGGGTAAATCTTGTGTATGTTGTGAATGTTATTGTTTCAGTGATACTTTATATACATTTATTGTGATAATGGTTTAAAAACATTAATCACAAATACATAATCTATGCTAGTATGTAAATGCGTCAAGAAGCATCAAAGTTTACTTACCCTACTGTACCCCAAGCCTGGCCCACCAGTCTAGGAAGCTAGTAAACGAACACTAATATAATTAACTTCTTAAGAAAAAAAATCAACATGGTATGAGAGAGGGCCTGAAAGAAGTAATTTTCAAGGAATAGAATAACTTGTTGAAGAAGCTAAGAGTATAGGAAGAATATTATAACCCTAGTGCACCTTTTCCCTGGAAAAATTTTCAGTTTTGGACAAGCTTTCGAAATTAGGGTTTTTGCATAATAGGCTTTCTGTATAAACCCTAAAAGGTGATGTCATCCACCTTGCTTTAGGATGTTTGGAAAAGTAATACCATCTAGGAGTTCTCCCTAGGAGGGCACATATAGTCCTCAGATCAGAATTCTGAAATTTGAAGATTGAGAAATTAGGGTTTCCTCATAAAACCCTAGGTTTCCAGTACCAGTTGTAGTTGCAGTATCAGTGTGTTGGCAACCCTACATGTTTTCACTTTTTAAAAGAGACAAATGATAATTTATGTAGCTTCCTACATGTGGTCATGGGGTTATTGCTTTTCAAAAGTAGCTTTGAACTGTAAATATGATATTTCGATTATTCCTAGTTTTTTCTTCCTCTTCATTTTCGTGCTTCGTTCATGACTGAAAACATGAACGAAACACTAAAACTTATAATTGTATCACCATTTTTTTAAGGTTTATGAAAGCTAGATGTCTTTATAGATTTTTTTTTTAATGAAGGCTATTTTGCTATGAATCTCATCTTGTTGATTGCTCTAAAGTGGCTCATCGATTGTAAAGTGGGCTTTGATTTTTGTTTGTGTAAAACACCAAGAATCCTTTAAACTTAAACTAGGTTATATATCATTGAGGCTCTTGGCAATACCTATTCCTATCAATAAACTTTGGTTCACGAAATTTCTCCTTACCTAAACCTTATAAATCAACTCCACTTTGTTGCACGATGATAAAATTTGAATGAACCTTGTTGTATCTTATACCCTGTGGGAGGTGGCAGTCTGACAACGATAAGCCCATCATTTCGGTTTAAGTCTTGGGTTTCGTATGTAATATTGACACTCATTTCGTAAAATTATTTTTTTGTTACAAAACCCCTTTTCATGCACGCTAGGGTATTGATGAGTCTCATGTCTGATATTTCACTCTGGTCTTCTCTGTCCTAGAAACCTTCCATACTCACTGTGTTTTTTTGTCTACCTTCTAAACCTTCATGGCCCTGGTCATAAGGATTGAACCCAATGGCTTGCAAACCTTGGTCCTATGTGATTATTCAAGGGAGTACCTTAAGGGTCAAGGTTGGCTTGAATTTCTTGAGAAATTTCAGGGTTTTAACTTGCAAACCGCTCAGGAATTTGCCCTTTCTTTTGATGGCTTCCGAGCCAAGGTAGGAGACATTTACGTCGAGGTCACAGAGGAATTTTTATGCCAAGCAACAGATCTTCCACTTAGCGGACATAAGTGGTTTAAAAACGCCAAGGTCGAGGAGGTACCGTGGAGCCTGTTCTTCACCTCTAGGAAAATCAATTGTTGTGATAAAGCTATGCCTATATCCTTGTTGAAAACTTGGTGGCATGGTTTGCTAGCAATCCTGAGACAATTAGTGACATGCGAGGGTCACTGTGGTATTGTTTTCCTGTATCACATATGTTTGTTGATGAATTTCATCAGGTTTCAGTTAAATATGCCCTATTATTTATTGAGAAGCTTGTATAAGATGGCGAAAAGGTATAAGAGACAACATTTAAATTCCAGTCTGTTTCATCACGGTTTGATAAAGATAATGTTAGTTCATCAACTAAAGTTTCAAAATTCTAATTGGGAAGCCTTCCTAATTCAAAATGATTTTGTTACACCTAGTCCCGTAGAGGTTTATAAGCCCATGATGGAAGAAATCACAATCCCTGCCAATAACAAAGCAGTTCTTTCACCCAAAGAAGCCTGTGATAGGCTCATCCTTGACAAGCCTATTCCCGAGCAAACAAATACTGAAAGGACAAATTTTTAATTGCATAACCATGAACAACAGGCCTACCCTGACACTTCAGCTAAAAACAAAAACAGGCCTTCATGCAAACTGTCTAAGGGTGACATAGATATAGGGATTAAAAATAAAATGGCAGGAAGGATAATTTCTAGGATCCTATGAAATAAATCGCACTCTCATATGAGCTCAATCGAAACGATCGAGGTCAATGAGAGCTTTGACTCTAAGATCGATAGGTTCTTGGCAGAAGAAGACCCTAACTACCTCAAACCAGATCTCAGTCAAGTCTATAATTATGTAGATAATTTGCCTCCCTGCCTGAAGCACAACCAAGGCTTCTCAGGTATCAAGTTCGATAAAAATCCCATAGGCAATAATGGAGACATTCTGACACTCGGTTGTGGACATCCTCAAGCAGCTATCACAGATCCACGATGTGATGTTTGTCTATTTTGGATCGAGAAGTATTTTACAGACATACCTATTCTTCAATTTCAAATCAAAACCCTCACTACTCAGATCAATTCATTAAAGTATGAAAATCATAGAGTAAAGTCCATTGTCCAAAGGCAAGGCAAGCGATTGAAAAGGACTGGGAACATAATAGTAAAGAATGTTGAGAGTGTTACAACAGTTGTTAATTCTGAGATCCTGTGAACCAAATTTAGCATGCAGTTAAGAGGTAAATATTTGATTGATTTCTTTAGTTGTATTTTATTTATTTTCTTTAATTACATAGATTTAATTAGATTTTTGTTGTTAAAATAAAACTAGATACAAAATCAATTGATTCTATAGCCAGTTTATATTCATTTGAATTTGTGGAAACCATTGGTCATAATAATATCTAAACTCCTTTATTTTTCTTTTTTCTTTTAGGATATCAAGTAATCAATGGTGATCTCATGATGTGGACTATTTCTGACCTCATTTGGCATATCGTTTGTAAAAAAAATAGGTTTTTTTAGTTTTGAGAGATATAGTGTGCTATGGAGTGGCTATATTGCCCCCTATTTTGTAATTAACAAATCATTTTTGAGATTTAATATTATCCCACAAGATAGGATGTTTATCTTCTCTAAACTCTTTAAATACTTGTGATTTCTATAATGATGGCATCCTCGCCTGGGGCAAAATATGGACTTTTTGATCAACAGACTTTAATGGAACAACAATACACATTTTGGCTTTAGCTTCTTGTGGGTGGTGTCTTCATTAAGTTTATGTTCATCTTAATATTATAATAAATTGTGATAGCTTTAGTCTGCATCATTTATTATGTTATTGGGATAATTCCTTTATGAATGTTGTCCATAAAAAATGCTTCAGATATAAATTTTGTGATCATCTATTCAGCTTTAATTACAGGGTTTCTCCTTTAATTTATGTTGATAGATTAAATACAAGGATTTTTGCTAACGGATTTTTCTTAATGCAACTTCTTGTAATTATAAGATCACAGTAACTATTGGTATCATTCTATCTACTATTTAAATTTAGTTGCCAACATAATTGTTTTGCATTTATCCAGAACAGACTTAAGGTTCAGTGCAGGTTTTCCTCCTAAACAAGGTGGTTAGATGTTTTTTGATCACACAGATATTTGGATGCATATCATTAGTTCATTAACGGGTTAGTTTAATTTCATTTTTCTGTTATTTATTTTATCATTGAAATTCGAATGAAAAGTTTGGCTTTTGACTGGCTTT
This sequence comes from Picea engelmannii, assembly GCA_009831015.1. Taxonomy (NCBI): domain Eukaryota; kingdom Viridiplantae; phylum Streptophyta; class Pinopsida; order Pinales; family Pinaceae; genus Picea; species Picea engelmannii. The sequence goes on from WSFP011436805.1 coordinate 13,104, forward strand.
ACGTTTCTGTTTCATAACAATTTTATTACATTAGTTTAAGACTTATAAAGGAAAAATAAAAAATATTTTTATGTGCTTTCTTTATCTTCTTTTACCAGGCAGTCATTTTACATTGAGTTTAGTGAGTTTAGATTAAAACTTGCAACCTGTAAATAATGTATATAAATGAGATTTATCTATATTTTGCATAAATACGTCTATTACAGTCACATTAGAACATATGTACATACATATATATAGTATTTAGTAATTATTTATTATTTATTTTCTTTTATTCATCTCTTTTAGGATTCCTAGATTGGCCAATGGAGCCATTAAACCCGTCAGAATGAGTTATACCAAACGGCTTGGGTTACTTAGACAACCCCAGACCGGACTTGCTCTTCCAATTGATGGACGATCATTTTCGCCCGTCAACAAATGGCGCTAGAAGGAGGGCCTGAACATGATTGATGGGACATGGAGGTCGCAAGACTCATCCCCCACATACCCACTCCCCTATAGTAATAGGGAGGCATTCTGACAACAACGTTACTTCTCAAACAACAACTACCTCAAACAAAAATCCACATATTGTCGTTGAGCCAGTAACACCAAACTCGCAAGCGTCTGACGTACAACAAATTGTTCACCAGTCACTTCTAAGGACACACGGTGCTTTGGCCCATATCAGACAACCCGGTCAGCCACTGAATCAACCCCTAGAATTTTATGATATCAGAGAGAAACTTGAAGGCACTGGTTTTCTCCCAAACCCCACAGATCCAGGTTACATCCCCACTTCTGCAGCTGGAGGATCTAGTATCCCACCTTCACCACCTCATTCATCTCCTTCTTCGGAAGAAGAAGAGTCATCTGAGGAAGGCAGTTCTTCATCTCAGCCTTTGACACCACCTACGCCCATGGAAAACCCAAACAATCCCACCAGACCCTGGCTTGATCAATATGTTGTGGCCATACTTAGACCCCAACCCCCTTTTCCTAAACATCCCGAGAAGTGGCTACCTAAATTTTATCCAAACTCTAAGAAAATCGTCGAGAATCACATAAAGAAATTCATGCTAGCCATTAGACTCCAAAGCGTAGAACATGAAGATGTAGTATGTAAAATTTTTCCTTATACGTTTGAAGGCAATGCCTCTACGTGGTATTTTTCCCAACAACCCCACACCATTGTATCTTGGGACAAATTTGAGTCCTGTTTCCTTGAGAAATTCGGAGATGATAAATATCCCAAAGTCTTAGTCATGGAACTCTCTAGCTTAAAGATGAACCCTAAGGAAAAAATAAAAGATTTTAATCAAAGGTTCCTCACATTAAACAATCGAATCCCCATTGATTCAATGCCCACTAAAAATCTCATTGTCGCATATTACACCAAATCCCTACACCAGAGTATAGCAATTTGGGTTAAAAGGTCTAAGAAGGAAACGTTATTGGAAGCCTTCGAGGAGGCAAGCCAAATCGAGAAAGATATTCTAACCCTAAAATATAATCTTAGCAATGAGGCCAGAGATTATCCCATCTTCTAAGAAGAAGATAGAAATTCTTCATAGACCTCCCCAAACCAAAACTCAATCAGAGAGTTCAGATCTGGAAAGTTTACACAAGGTCGTCCAAAAATTGTCAAATCAAGTCGTGGATTTAAGGAGATCGACTGAAGAAGCATCTTCAAGCAAAGGGACTTAAAAACCCCATTTTAGAAAACCTTTTTCCCCAAACCGACCAAGCCCAAACCTTGAAGGTATGAATCTCGAAAGCTTACAATACGCTATACAGACAATCCTTGAAGCACATGATAACTTAGTTCCCCCTGAGATTTCCGAAGATGTAGTTGAAGAAGAAACAGTCAAAGAATATGAATCATCTCCCAATATATTTGGGCATTTTTTCGACAACATCTTTCAAGCTAATTTTGAAACTGTCCATCCTTACAATACCAGAAGCAAAACTCAGAATAAACCCTCTTCTAAAATTGGAACTAATACGCCTCAAAAACAATTTAAGCAAACTGAAACCAAACAGAATTCAACAATCCCAAGTTTAGAGTGTGATTTAATTGAAGACCTAAAGAAACTTAGAGATAATATTTATGTTTATGAACTATTCAAATTTTCTTTTCTTCTACAAAAAATGCTTCAGAACATCGCAGAAAACAGCAAAAACAACAATCTGAATAGCAAGAAAATTGTGTAAATTAGCCCTAAAACACCTCAAACGGTCCCTACTAAAACAACACCAGAACCCACGAATAAAAGAGACCTTACTGTAAAAAGTGTATCAAATGTAGATAAAGTAATTTTAGGGACAACAACTAAAAATCAGCAAAGTACTATTGTTAATACTCGCAAAAATGTCCCACCTTTTTTATTGACTTTTTAAATTTTCAATAGAAATGTACATAACTGCATGGTAGATTATGGTGCATCATCAAATGTGATGCCTTGGTCTATCTGCAAAAAAGTCAATGCTAAATTTCAACCTTCTAGTCTGAAGATTATTCAGCTCGATCGGACCAATGTCAAGGTAATAGGTGAATTAAAAAATGTCCTTGTTAGGCTATCCTCTAATCCTAAAGTTCACCAGATTATTGACATCATTGTTGTTGACATCCCTGAAGTATATGGTTTATTTTTAAGAAGGGATTAGTCCGAACAGTTGCATGGGTACTTTTCCATAGACTGGTCCCATTTGTGGCTTCCAGAGAACGGGAAGCCTAACAGAATCAACATTAATTGTGAACGTTACCTCAAGCACACTGTCACCGACTTAAATGACACTAATGAACCATTTACTGCTTCCACTAATCCACCTGAAATGCAGTGAATGAACGCCTTTTTCGGTAACTTCATGGAGGAAACTTCCACCATCACTGACCCGAAACGAAAATCGTAACTCGTGGCATGCACACAGTCAGCAGCTCCACCTAATGTATCTAATACGGCCGATGAAGCTCACATATGGTCTCTCTACTTCGATGGATCTAAATCTAAAGAAGGAGTTGGCGCAAGAGGTGTACTTATTGACCCAATAGGTAACAAAAATTTGAACTCCTGCCGATTAGAATTTGAATGCACGAACAACACTGCTGAATACGAGGCACTTCTGCAAGGAATCGGAAAGGTAGTAGATTTGAAAGTGCAAAACTTAATGGTATTCGGTGATTCAGAAATAGTGGTCAGATAGGTAAGAGATTCCATTCATTTCCTATCACCACACCTGAAAAGTTATCAAGCCGAGGTATGGAATCTAATGCACAAATTTTTCACATTTAACATTAAATCCATTCCAAGATTAAATAATTCCTAGGCTGACTTGTTAGCTAACGTCACTTCCAAACTTTTTCCCGCGGAAGGTATTTCTCCGAATGCATTTTCGATTGAGTTGTTGTTCGGACCATCAGTCCTAGACAACATCACTAACTAGAGAGTGTTCGATGATGATCAATAGATCATCAGTTTCTTGCACATGGAAGAAACTTTCTGAGGTGCGGTGATCGATGAGGGTACCCACGAAGAAGACCTCCACAATTTTATGGTAATATCAGACCCAAGGTCTCCCGAATCGACATCAGATCTAGTAAACTCTATCCCAAAATATGTGGTAAGATTAGAAAAGTTTTATGATTTGCATGACAAATTCAGGAAATCGGTAAATTGTAAAACGAATAGTTCCTCCCTGACCCTTGAAAAAGTAAATATGGGAACTAAATATAATCCACAATGCATCAATCTTGGAACGGGATGTTTCGAGCAAGAGAAATCAGCCTTTATAAAAAAATTTAAAGAATTTAAGGATGTCTTTGCTTGGACATACAATGATTTAAAAACTTTTGACCCTAACATTATACAACACATCATCCCCATGAAACCCCAGACTCAACCTTTTCAACAGAAGCTCAGAAAGATGCACCCCAAACTCGAACCAGTGGTCAAGAAAGAACTAAACAAACTATTGAATGCAAAAATAATCTTCCTAGTAAGACAGACACAGTGGGTATCCAACCTTGTCCCTGTGAGGAAGAAAAGTGGCGAAATACGACTCTGTGTTGATTTTCAAAACTTGAATCGAGTGTCTGACAAAGACAATTATCTTGTTTCTCTGATGGAACAAATTCTCCAGCAGGTATCCAGTTCTGAAAGATTGTCACTACTAGGCGGTTTTTCAGGGTACAACCAGGTCCTCATGTCTCCGCCAGACTAGTTGAAAACCACTTTTTGTACTCCATGGGGTACCTACGCCTATAGAAATATGCATTTTGGGCTTATAAATGCAAGGGCCACTTTCCAGAGAGCGATGGATATCATTTTCCGTGGTCTAATCAATAAATCTATAGTGGTCTATCTCAATGACGTCATTGTTTTCTCCAAAAATAAAGAGGATCACTTATCTCATCTAAGATCTGTTTTACAATGTTGTCGCAAGTACGACATCTCTCTAAATCCTAAAAAATATGTCTTTGTAGTGGCACAAGGGAAGATGCTTGGATTCATAGTATCCAATGAAGGGATGATCATTGATCCCAAAAGAACTCAGGTCATTTCCAAGCTTCCTCCCCCCTCTTCCAAAAAATCTATGCAATCTTTTCTAGGTCAAATAAATTTTGTCAGAAGGTTTGTCCCGAGTTTTTCGAAAATGGTGAGGCCATTGCAAAACTTAATAAAAAAGGATGTTCAATATCATTGGGGACCATAGGAAAGTCAAGCTTTTGACTCCATTAAAAAATCCATAGTTGAAGATCCCTCCCTAATGAGCCCTGATTTTTCACATGATTTCACTCTTTATACTTTCGCCTCTGATCGATCTTATGTCGTTATACTGACCCAAAAGAATGTTGAAAACAATGAAATTCCCATTGTCTTTATGAGTTCAGCCTTCAAGGGGGCGGAGCTTAATTACCCAGCTGTAGATCAATAGGATTACGCTATTTTCAAAGCGGTAAAACATTTTCGATCATATCTACTGAAATATAGAACCAAAGTCATTGTGCCTTACCCAGCTGTCAAAAACTTGTTAGTACAAAAAGAACTGGTTGAAAAATGGGAAAACTGGATGACATCCTTACAAGAGTATGACCTCAAAATTACCCCTATGCAAATTGTTATAGGCCAAGGCCTCTGTAAATTAGTGGTTGATTCAGTTGAAGAGAAACAAAGTCAAATTGATGTTTTAACTGAAAATCAACATAATCAAAGTCAAATTTGTTGTGCACAAGGTGCTACTAATTCTTGGTTTGATGATATAAAGTTTTATCTAATGCACGGTTCTTCTCCTTGTCATATTTATCCCGAAAAGAGAAGAGCATTAAGACTAAAATATGCATCTTTCCAGCTGGTGAATGGTATATTATTTCACAAAAAAATTGATGAAATCCTTATGCGTTGTCTGGAAAGGGATGAAGAAGATAAAGTGTTATCTGAATTGAATGTAGGAGAAGCTGGTGGGCACTTCGGTGGAGACACTACTACTCACAAAGTATTAAGATCAGGGTACTATTGGCCCATGCTATTCAAATATGCCCATATATTATGTTGCAAATGTGTAATCTACCAAAAGGCTTCTAGACGAGTACAGAAGGCAACATTCCCACTGTAACCTGTCTCAGTGGATCTCCCTTTTCAGCAATGGGGTCTTGACATTATTGGCCCATTTAATCCCACCTCCTTGTAGCAGCATAAATACATCATTATAGCAATGGACTATTTTACTAGATGGTCTGAGGTTGCACCGTTAAAAGTGGTAAACACTAGTTAGGTAATATCTTTCCTTAATTTAAACATCATTACTCGATTCGGTATTCCTGAATGTTTGGTTTTTGATAATGCTTCATACTTTTCATCCCTCGATATGAGTGCCTTTGCCTTAGAAAAAGGGATAAAACTGAAATATTCCTCCAAATATTACCCCCAAGGAAATGGTTTAGCGGAATCGACAAACAAAAAACTGATCAAAATCATCAAGAGGATAGTTTCTGAAAACCACAAAAATTGGCACAATGTGCTTTTCAATGCAATCTGGGCTAATAGGGTGACTCTGAAAACCGTTGTTGGCAATTCCCCCTTCTTTCTCGTTTATGGAAGGGAAGCAATTCTCCCTCTGCATGTTCTTCTTCCCTCTTTTCAACTATCGCAGAGAGTTCATGAAGAGAATTGTTCCCCCCTGGAAAGTCAGATTAATGCTTTGCTAAAGTTAGAAGAGGTAAGAGCCCAAGCGAAAGAAACACTGGATCAACATCAACGTATTGTTAAAATCTCGTTCAATTCGAGTTCTGCCTCAGACAGGAATTTCAAAGTGGGTGATCTTGTCCTCAAGTGGGATAAACCTCATGAGGGGAAAGGGGAACATACCAAGTTCCAGAATCTGTGGTTGGGACCTTTCTTAACCGTTGAAAAACTAGGTCCCAGTTCTTTCCGACTGCAGAATTTAAGGGGACATCCAAAAACCTTCCCAGTGAATGGCCAAGCTCTCAAAAGGTATTTCTCCTAACAGATCCCAAATACACCTTTTGTGCATATTTTTCTATTTTGATTTGTTTTGGCTTTTCGCTTTTTCTTTTTTGGTTTTTTTTTGTTTTATTAGCTTTCTGGGTAAAACATGCATGTGTTACAGTTTAGTTCAAAGAAGGAAAACATAATGCTTAATCTTAAAACAGTTGTCAAGGACTGTCAGAGCATCAACTGTTGTGATTTCCTAAAAACTCAGACTAGTCAAAAGAGGTTTTTTGTTCAGAATTGATTTCCAGTTTCAATTTTCATTTGTGAGAAAGCACGACTATTATTAAAATCTCTTTACATTGCCCCTGCTTTTAAGAAAGCGACTCAAGAATTCTTTCCTATCCTCGAAAATTAGTTTCATCAGTAAACTATTTTCAAATCATGATGAAGGTTAGCAAGCAAAAAATTAAAAGACTGGAAAATAATAGGTCTTGTAAAAACTGGAATTTTCAGCGTCACCCCACTCTTCTGAATGTTTTTTAAATTATATCAGATCGTGAATAATTTCTCAAGAATCGTGGGAAGTGTTTGTAAACCCATCGGGATACTGAACAGGACTGCTGGCAACGGGTAAATGCATGCATGATGCCAAGACAACTTCGTCGGGGTACTGAATAGGCTTGTTGGTAGCGAAGCGATGTCGGGTTAGGGAAAATTCTAAGGTATAAATTTTGATATTGATCGTAAGCATCCTTCATTCTGGATTGAAATTTCTTGGACATGATAGAGGCATTAGAGTGGTTTAATCGACATCCCTTCCGAGGCTATGGACGCTTGTTGGCAGCAGTGGCCCTATCAGCAGTATTGGAGCCATTAACTTAAACATCGTGGCCCGCATTTGTAAAATATGTCACCAGATTTCATTTTTAACAAAAGATGTCTTAAACTAGACCACATAATGATTGTCAAGATGCTTAATGTCTTTCAGCTATTCTTTGATCTGAAATCATTCTAATAATTCTAACCTGAACTTGTCAGTGATATTGAGATAACTGCTTCTCCTAGTAAGTCGCCAGTGTTGGCAACCCTACATGTTTTCACTTTTTAAAAGCGAAAAATGATAATTTATGTAGTTGCCTACATGTGTTCATGGGGTTATTTCATTTCGAAAGTAGCTTTGAACTGTAAATATGATGTTTCGATTATTCCTATTTTTTTCTTCCTCTTCGTTTTCGTGCTTCGTTCATGACTAAAAACATGAATGAAACATTAAACCTTATAATTGTATCGCCATTTTTTTAAGGTTTATGAAAGCTAGATGTCTTTACAGATTTTTTTTTTAATGAAGGCTATTTTTCTGTGAAGCTCATCTTGTTGATTGCTCTAAAGTGGCTCATCGATTGTAAAGTGGGATTTGATTTTTTTTTGTGTAAAACACCAAGACTCCTTTAAACTTAAACTAGGTTATATATC
>ML867871.1:0-21009 GCA_009831015.1 Picea engelmannii
TTGTTTAACGAGTCCAGAGATAGTAAACTTGAAGGTTTTTCAAGATTATAGAGTTTGGAAAAACACTTAAAAGAGAACTCTCTCAGTTCCTTTTTCGTACAGTAGTCCAACAAGACCGAAAAAGGGTTAAACTATCGCTCGAAAGACGCATACTTAAAATACTTTAGCGAGCGTGAAGATAGCAAGGTCGCTCGGCAATCTTTTCATGTTTAGAGAGTCTGAAAAAGCTTAAAGAGAACTCCAAGGGGGTTCCTTTTTCGTATAACCACAGCGAGCCCGAAAAAGTGATAAAATGACGCTCGATCACGTTCTTATGTTTTTTACGAGCGCAAGAACGGACAAAAAGGTGCTCGAGGTTTTATGTAAAAAACCATAGAAAACAATCAAAATCACACCACACCGAGAAAAATTCTGTCCACAATCATCCATGTTTCACACTTGCAGGTCATTACACTCATTTTCATATTAGTTATTAGGTTTAAATAATAAATAAATATAAAAAACCCAAATTTGATATAGTAAAAAGTAATTAAAATGAGTAACTAACTAAATTTACCATATCATTTCTCATTTTTACCATGGGGTTCCAAAAACCCTCATTTTACCCTCTGCATTCGGTGTCGATTTCCGGGAGCTACGGGTGATCATTTGACGAGCCGTCAGTAGCATCTTGGTAAGTTCTTCATTCCTGATCTTTTCATGGTTCAAAAATTTGATTTCATTGGTTAAAAGTGTTGTTTTAAATTAGTTTTTTGAACCCTTTATGCGTGGAGGCATTCTCGCAGGTGGCCCATACGGGACCTGCGAGAATGACTCGTTCTTGCAGGTGGGCCTTAAGCCGCCTGCGAGAAGTTCGTACTGTGCATAGTATGACACCTGCGAGCAGCGCAAAACTCAAATTTTTTTGAAACGTTTAGCCAATGGAAAAGATTCATTTGATGAATAAGATCATTAATCATGTTTGTATGTTTCTTATGCAGGTAAATAGCCTCAAACATGGTGCTTGAGTGGCGGGAACGAGAACATGAGGAGGATAACGCAAATGCCGAAAATCACCCTCCAACCATAGCTGCATTAAGAGATTGCGGTCTCTTAAAATACTTCTGTATCCCGGGCATGAGAGCCCAAGTCCGATTGTTGGAGTATCTAGTCCGAATGTGGGATCTGGACCAGCAAGTCTTTATTGTAGGAGCTCACACATTAGCTATTGACATCGAGGACATATATTTCTTGACCGGATTATCCAGGCATGGGTCCTATGTCAGTCTGACCGGCAGCAGAGCAGGCGGTTTAAAAATGAGTGAATATTGCAACCAATATTGCGTACCTGAGGTCGAAAGAAAGAAAGGGAAAGTGGCAATCTGGGGAGTAACTGACTTGACTCTCCACACTATTCTCTTTACGATTGCTTGTATGGATGGAAGTGCCGCTCCCGATATGGCATTGCAGAGCTATTTCCAGTACGCCATCGAGTGTACTGAGCCCCAGGTATTTAACTGGGCTGATGCAGTATTGCGCAATATCAAAAAACAACTGACCAAGTGCAGGCGGGGAGATCTGAAACAGTTTGGATATGGTTCTTTGTTAGTGTCCTTCTTCCTAGAGAGGGTCCCTGTATTTCGTCTACAGGCTGAGTGGGACCTTCCTGGTCCTAGGGATCCGAGGATGTTAAGATGGTGTTGGCTCATGGCCCAGCACGTGGCAGGACCAATCGTCAAATATGACGATATTTTCTTTGACTGGTTGCAAAACCAGATGCTGATGGTTGACGACTACGCGTATGCCGGGTTGGATTTCCAAGGAGATCCAGATCTAGCACTACCTGAGGACTCTCAGTGGGGAGACCTCGGTAAGAAGTACACAAATTTTCTTTTTTAAATGTTTTTGAATTTTTGTATTATATTCCAATATTTTTGTTTTATATATTTATCCAAAGACTAACACAAAACATTGTCGATAACATAGATGTTGGAGCATATAGACCTGCTGGCTCTTCTCCTATCCAACGACGAGGAGAGGCAGCAGCAACAGTACCACAGTATGCTGAGGATTATCTGACGGTGGAGCAAAATTTAGAGGGCCTGACAGCCGATATTCCAGATATGACTCTGGAAGAGATTCCACGATGCGATCAGCGTCACACTGTAGGATTTTCCACAACTATGGGTCGACTGCTCTGCAGAGTAGCTAGGGCAGTAGTGTGCTACCGTGAACGTCATCCGTGACGTCACCTTGTAGAATCTATAAGCTTCAATTTTTGATATTTTGGTCTTCGGACAAACTTTTGTAAAAACAAACTCTTTTGATCGTTATATATACAGATGGTTTCTACCGGCTTACTTTACATTGTGTGGATTTAAATGTGTTTGATTTATAAATGGTTCAAATGTCTGTCCAATACATAATTAGCTAATGCATCTGTTAATGTATTAAGACGTCTAGGAATATGCTGATATTCAATGTGATCAAAATACCGTTCCAAGAGGCGAATCCGCAAATATACCCTTAACAAAGTAGGACTTCAGATAGAGTAAACATTACTTAGCTGTAGTACCACAAGCTGCGAGTCGAGTCGCACAACCAAGTGACGAATTCCAAGCGAGATAGCATCAACCAATAATTCAATAACGACGCTATACTCGGCAATGTTGTTGGTTGCACGGCCAAGACATACACCTCGTAAATATATAAGTTCGTTGGTTGGGGCATAGATTTCCCATGCAGCGGAAGCTAAGTTTCGAGTACTACGGCTAGCACCATCAGCGAAGCCAATATAAGGTAGCGAATACTTCGACATATGACAATCAAACACAACGTCATGTAAGGGTAGAGACCAGATAACGTCAAAAGAAAACTAAAGTAACACACACAAAGTATGATACATAAAATACAAATACTAGTGCACAAATGACTTATGCATAGTACTTCTTCAAGTACAACCCATTCCTAGGTTCACTTAAAGGTATACCATCGTAATCAACTGACTCATACGCTCCTTTTTCCAACACTCTGCGAACAATGTAAGGACCACACCACATTGGTTCGAATTTCCCAGCTCCTAAGACATCTTTATCCTGTTCATACAGAAGAACAAGATCGCCTTCAGAGAAAACGTGAGGCTTGACATGCTTGTCATACTGCGCCTTGACGCATTTCTTTTGGGCTTCTATTACTAGAGTAGCGTCACGTCGAGTCTCGTCTAATCGCATTAGATACAACAGACGTTCCTCTTCAGCAGAAGTATTAGGTAAGAGTTCGACAACTAGCTTCAAAGAAGGTATCTCACATTCTATCGGCAGAATGGATTCCATGCCATAGACTAATCGAAAGGGTGTAAACCCCGTAGCGGATTTAACAGATGTCCGATATGCCCACAATGCTGAAAACAACATTGTGTGCCAGCTGGTTTTATGAATTCTTATCATCCGTCGAATCATAGTTATAAGAACCTTATTGATTGCTTCGACCTGGCCATTAGCTTGCGGATAATAGGGTGTTGAGCTATCATGATGAAGACCCAACTTATCCGTAAGTTTAGACATCATAAAATTCCTAAAATGACTACCGTGATCGATAACGATAGCCTGAGAAACACCAAAACGAGCTATAACATGGTTAAAAAGAAATAACGCTGCAGTCTTTCCAGTATTATCGAATGTTGGCATCGCCTCGGCCCACTTTGTAAAGTAGTCAACAACTACAATAATGTAACCATGCCCCCCGACCGAGTGAGGGTGACATGTCATGAAATCAATGCCCCATTTTGCAAAAGGACCAATTGAGACCACAGGATGAAGGGGAGCGGGATGTGACCGAATCTTTTGATTGTAGGTCTGGCAGGCATGGCACTTCGGCACAACAGTAATGCAGTCATTGAACAAGGAAGGCCAAAAATATCCTACACATAAGATCTTCTGGGTAGTAGCATACCCAGACATATGACCACCACATGCTCCGGAATGGCAGTCATTCAAAGCTTTCTCGGCTTCGTCAAAAGTCAAACAACGTCGAAACACAGAGTCAATTCCTCGATGATAAAGAATATCTCCAAGGATAATGTACTGACGGGCTTGATAACGGACACGACGTCGTTCATTACCAGACAAAGCAGGCCGGAAAGTTTGATTCTGGAGATATATAATGATATCTCCATACCAAATATAGTCAGTGTTGATAAGGAAAAACGATTCATCAGGTAATGAATCGACTGCTACATTTTCCGTGGCAGAGTGGGGAAAATCACATATTAACTCAGCGAAAACTAGGGATTTCTTCGACGTGGCGCGATCGAATTCCAAGTCGAACTCCTAGAGAATGAAAATCCACTTGGAGTACTTGCCCCCCAGCAATTGACGTGTCAAAATATGTTGCATGGGGTTGCAATGTGAAATCACTGTAGTTTTCCTGGAGAGAATATAATGACGAAAACGTTGAACCGCTTGAACAACAGCCAAAGCCAGTTTTTCAACATGTTGGTACTTGATTTCAGTTGAAGTGAGACTTTGACTCAAGTAATAAACAACATGTTCATCGTGTGCATCATTCTCTTGAATGAGAACCATGTCTATAGTATACTGAGAGGCAGCTAGATAAAGAAAGTAATCCCGACTATAATCAGGAGGGAAAAGAAGTGGGGCTTTCGTGAGGGACAACTTCAAAGCTTCAAAAGCGTTGTTGGCAACTTTATCCCAGACAAACTCCGAACCTTTCTTTAGAAGACGTGTAAAACCACGAGTAATCTCGGCGTAATTAGGGATGAACTGACAAAGGAAGTTTGCTTTCCCCTGCAAACTTTGTAACTGGCGCAATGAAGAAGGAGGAGGGAGATTAAGAATCGCCTCAACCTTAATAGGATCTACCCGGATCCCTTGACGTGAAACAATAAAACCAAGGAGACGGACGGATTCTACGCAAAAGACGCATTTATGAGGATTTAAACGAATGTTATAGAACCGACAACGAACAAAAATTGCTCGGAGATGAGTGGGGTGATCGACTCGGCGTAAAGAATGAGCTGGCAAATCGTCCAAATAAGGTTGAACGATATGCTTTATATCGTAAAACGCATAAGACATAGCACGTTGAAACGTAGCGCCTGCGTTCTTAAGACTGAAGGGAAGTTTTCTATAGGCGAAAGTACCCCAAGGACAAATAAAAGCAGTTTTATGTTGGTCCTCAGGAGCGATGTTAATTTGATTATAGCCGGAAAATCCATCCATGAGAGAAAAGATTTCGCTGCTGGCACAGTCATCGACGATCTGGTCGACGAAAGGGGTTGGAAAGTTGTCCTTTGGACATGCTTTTTTAATGTCCCGATAATCAACACAAACACATATACTACCACCTTTCTTATCAATCGGTACAGGGTTGGAAACCCATTCTGTCATAGCCACGGGATAAATAAAACCGGCCTTGAGAAGTTTTTCAACTTCAAGTTTGATAGCTGCCGCTTTACGTGGATGAACCGGACAAAGGCGCTGCCGGACTGGTTTAGCTCCGGGGTATGTCTTAATCTCATGCACAATAATAGCAGGGTCGATACCTGGCATCTCTTCGTAACTCCAGGCAAAGATGTCTCGAAATTCCTTAAACAAAGATGTATAAGTGACAATCTCATCTAGAGAACACGAAGCTCTAATGTGAACATTTTCAATTATCCCAGGTTTAACTGATATATCAATGGGTATCATGGGAGAAATATTACTGAGGTTCCCTTCAGCAAACACATCATGTGTAGATCTGGGAACGGTTGATATAACAACAATGGTCGACGAAGTCGAAATCCGTTGATAATTCTCGATAGTGTGTTGTTCCATAAACAGTATGGAACGATGATTCCCATCGTCCCAAGGGGTGTCCTCCATGATGGACATGATCATCTCTTCAGTGGGAAAAATGACACGGAAAGGATCAGGATACAACTCATCAAAAGAGGGTGTAGAAGGTGTTGCCGATTGAATGGCTTGATAAGCAGACTCAACCGGACTTAACGGCATAACGTTGCCGAAACGAATATGATCTCCTGGATCAGGGACTATCCAAGGGTCAGAGGACACAGGAAGTTCATGAGGTACAGTAGAGATCATATTAATAGAAGCAACTGACGGGCGTGGAATATCGGGTGGTGGTGGTATGGGAAAAGTACCCATTAATGAAGAGTCTTTTAAAAGGCCTACACCAACATTCTTGTAACCCGGAGGGGTTTTAGCTATAAACGACACATTGCAAGTACGAGTATCGGAATTAAAGAAGGCAAGTTGATCAACTGTAACAACCTTTCCCTGATGAGGAAATCGTACGACACGGAAAAGTGTTGACACAACAACGCACATAGAATCGATCCAGCTACGACCAAGAAGAAGATTATAATCTAGGGGAGCATCGAAAACTTCCACTTCAACTTGGACGGTCTTACCTTCTAGAGTAACAGGAAATGATGGAAGAACACCGTAAGGCTTAAAACCAGAGCCATTGAAGGCTTTCAAAGTATTTTGTGATTCATTTAAAGGAGGAGAGCTAATGGCTTTCCAACAAGTAAAAGACATTACACACGTAGAGGCACCCTCATCAATAACTGTTCGACAAATGTTCTTGTCGGCAACAACAACTTGTATCTGAAACACAAGATGTGGGGGTAACCTTGGAATATGGTCTTCCAAGTCAAAGACTATTAAATTCGAATTAGTAGGGTCAATTCCACCTATAGATTTCAACAGAGCCCTTCGTTGTGTAGGACAAGACTGAAGAACTTTAAGGGCAGACATCGCTGAAGGTGCTTGGGCCAGATCTTCGACAATGCTATAGTTCTGGGCCGCACGAGCATGAGGATTGAAGGCCAATTTCTTAACGACACCTTTCGGGGGTGGTCGCAGAACTGTATCAAGACTCGGTCGTTCGAGATGAAGAGGACCGTTAGTAGGTGGATTCGGTGGAGAGGGCTGTACCAAATCAGGAGGTGAATCGTCAACCTTCTCCTTAGATGGAGTATAGTCTTTAGCTCTAGTGGTAAGTGCAACGTTGTCTTTCGTAGAATCACCGATACACATCAAAACATATGATGTCGTAGAAGTAGAGGGTTGGTCATGGATGACCAACGAGGCCTGTTGCTGAGACGGGAAGAGTTGGGACAAGACTGCCGGCGTAGAGGGTTTCGACGTTCCTTGAAGGAACTTAGTAACCTCGGCACGTCGAGGACAATCCTTCATGCAGTGATCATCACCACAGATAAGGCAAGGGTAGCGTGGTTTGCGCTTATCCCGATCTTCAACAGGGGGGGTTTTAGTTTGCTCATTTTGATTATTATTTTTACTCTCCTTATTCTTGCCTCTCCCCTTTTTCGATTTATTTTTATCGGTCGGGGTAGATTGAACAACGTTCACTTCAGAAGTTTTACCGGTGGGAGGAGCAGGAGACATAGCATTTTGAACATTAGAAGATGTAGATTTAGGGGTTGTACTTGAAACAAAATGTGAATGGGTATGAGTAGTACCAATCACACCATCAGCTGCATGTGAGGCAACTGGAGTCGTTGAAGTGCTGGAAGTACCAGGAGGAGGCAATTCAGGTAGCAGGTTATAAAGTGTCCCCGTTTGCGAATAAATGAGATCAAGATATTGAGCATGACTGATAGCCTGCTCCTCTGTAACAACACCACCCATAGCAATGTCTTTACCAATTTCGTTCACGAAGGATTTCGTAAACCATTCAACCAGTAACTGATCAGGGAGTTCAAGTTTAATGAGACGTCGCCTCCTTTGCCACTCATGAATATGATCCGATATATGAGTGCCTTTAGTTTGTTTGAAGGAGGTAACTGGTAATGTGTAAGAAAATCCATAGCTAGGGTGTTGAAATCAGAAAAGAAACCTCGTGGCAATTCAATATACCACTTCGCAGCAGCACCAGTAAGGGTTCGTTGAAAAAGACGGAGACGAATGGAGTCATCCATCAACGAATTGGACGAACACCATAAATGAAAAGTCATAACATGATTATTTGGGACCTCTCCTGCTTTTCCATCGAATTTCGGAATGTCCGATGGAAGCTTAGCTGGAATAGCAGGCCATTGAGGAGAGTGACGAATAGGATCATTTAGAATCCTAGACAAATCTGGCAAATCCAAGGTAGCAAGAAAAGGCAACTGCCGATTTACTTGTGGGTACTAGTGACTCTGGGGTGGAAGCCCTGTCGGCAAACCAGTAGGACCGTATGCAGTCTGCCCATATAGGGAAGACCCTGGCTGATTCGGTGGTGGTTGGATAGGATAGTAACCCCAAGGATTGTGACCTTGAGTTTGAGTGGGGACCTGAGGTTGAGTAGTCTGACCCGAACCCCAAATAGGACTAGTTATACTCGGATAAGGTTGGCCAACAGTAGGGACAGTTTGCTGGCCCCCAACATTTTGAGGAAAGTTTCGTAGAAGTTGATTCCAATACTGGGCCAAGTTAGGAGGTATGTTTTGTCCAAAATGTGAGGTTGGTCCCCCTGTAGTAGGTATAGTTCCACCCGGAATTTGTGTGCCAACCGTAGGTTGTGTAGTAACTGTGTTGTGTCCGGGAAAAGGAAAAGGAACCATACCACCCTGTCCACCAATAGGAATTTGCGGGTTTGGTGCAACAGTCGGGATAGTGCCACTAGGATTAAGAACGCCAGAAGGAAATGGAGGGAGTGTCGGGATAAAAGCGGGAATACCTGGAGAACCGACTGGGGTTTGCGGAGGTGTTGGATTGGAAGCATTCAACAAACCATTCAATGCATGGTAACCAGGGGGTAAATTCGGGTTGACCTCAGGCATTCGCTGGGTATTGATAGGAGCAAGAGTAGCTGCAGTAATTTCGGTTTGGACACTCGTAGTATTTGCGAGATGGGCCATCTCGGGAGGGAGAAAAAAGCGATAAGGGGTAGTCTCTGGTGTAGTTTCTGTCTCGGAAACCACCAGAGGGTTGATCTCGTAGACTGGAGGTGACTTAGTACCAAAAAGGACTCGTCGGAAATCACCTGACCAAAAAGGATCTTGGCCCACTACACCGTGAGAAGGCCCAACGGTTGATTCAAAAGATGTAACAACATATTCTTCAGAAGAATTTAATCGCACAAAAGGTCGTTCACCACGACGGATACGATAGTCTTCTCTAGTATTAGTGATGCGAAAATCTTCTAGAGAATCAATATGTTCTACCTGTGGTGTGGTGACAACTGGGACGTCACTTGTATCCACGTGTGGTGGAGTAACAACTGGGACTTCACTCTGATGAGGAGAGCCCTCAGGTGTACTAGTCGGCAAGGGTTGAGAATCGTCCGGATGTTCAGGAGATAAACCTTGCATCCTACGTGAACGTCGCGGGGGAGCAATTGTAAATGAGTAACAAGCTCCGCGAAGAAATTCCTATGGTCAACTTCGAGAAATAAACAACACGCCCTAGTAAACAAAATCTAGGAAGCAATCACCAAGCAAACAAAACCTTCTAATTTCGAAGCCACTAGTTGGTGATGAAATCCAACGTCGCAACAACGAGACGAGAAGGGGTGGGGCTAAGGTGGAAAAGTTACGCTGACGACCTGCTTAACGGACTTACACCCTGGTGCAAGCTCCCACACATAATCGTGGGTATACCCTCCAAGGAGCCCGAGTGAGTCTGGCCAACGTCAATTCCAGGTACCGTGAAGACTTTCCCCTACACAGTCACCTTGGGTAAGAACCTAGAGAGATAGGCCACTAAGGTCACCACAAACAACAGTAAAGCCTGGGGGAACAGTCGTCATTCTGATCCACACGCAAGGGCAGGGTATCTAGCCCGAAATCAACTCAAAAGGCTTCCACTCATCATTGTGGGTATACCTCGGAGTGATCCTCGTAATACGTGCAATCTCTACACCGATGTAAAAAAAGCAGGGTTAGTAACTCTGCCAACACCAATGTGACCTAGTGCTTGACCCTTGTGTTAGAAGGGCTTCCCAGGACAATATGCTGCAAATGGAATTTAACACTCCCTAACTCAAGATGTTATTGTGTGTTTTAAGCTTTTGGCGAGTGTATCTCTCTTCCTACTCCAAAGCACTAGCCTAGCTAAATGTTGGTGTAAAAGAGCCCTAGAAAAGAGTTACTAGATAAATTTTAAGATTACGCAATGTTTTTAAAAGCTGTTGTTTACTCAAAGGTAACGGAAGTGAAACTCATGTTGTATGACTCTGACCCAAATAATGCAAGGATGATAATTAAAAATAACACTTTTCATTCCATGAATCCTATTTATGGGAGAGAGAGAAAATTTTCCAAATCAACTCTGTACTACAACACAATGCACAATTTCCTTTCAGATGTTAATGCAAACAATTATTTATCAAATGACAATCTCTATGTGTCTTTTCAAATACTTCAACAAACTCTAAAATTTGATTTTTCAATGTTTTCTAAAAGACAAAAACAATGTTTTTTGAAAGAAAAGATTATTGTTCACTTTCCAAAAAGAATTCTCACGATATCAATGAGAAAGCATCAAATCAAATCATAAAAATCAAGCAATAACAACCCAACCAACTCTTTCAATGAAAGCAAAAACAAAGAGCAAACCAATGAGTCTTCTCAATGCAAACGAAAATGTTCTGTCAAACCAACAAGCAAATGAGAAAAACCAAACACTTAACTCTCAACCAATCACTGGTTCTCAGCCAATTAGACACACTCAACCCCAGAAGTCAGAGAGAATGAAATTTCCAATAAGAGCCAAGAAATGAAAGTCAAGCTACAAAGGGCAAGAAAAACCTTGAAACCCTAAAACTATTCAAGCATGCAAACTAAAGAAAGAGCTATATCAATCAATGATCCAATAAGCCCATCAGAGGTGAATCAATTGATCTAAGCAGTCAAAACTCAAATTCAAAATTTTCAAAAATATTGCTCGCATGCAAGCAGTGTAACACAGTGCGAGAAGCTAAGATTCTCGCAGGCAACCTTATAGCAAGGTGCGAGGTGTTCGCACTGGACCCTATGTGCAGAGTGCGAACCTGACCAGTTCTCGCAGGCTGCAGTTAGACACAGTGCAAGAACTTCTGAACATGACAAAATTTTTGAAAAATGGAGTAAAATTCAAACAGGCTTCTAGATCCAGAAGGTCTCTCAGGATATCCTGAGGACTCAGAGACTGACAAAACAAGAGAAAAATGAAACTGGATCAAATAGCCACAGAAAATACAAAAAGCCACCAAAAAATGGGATTGTTCCCCAGTGGAGTCGCCAATTTTGTTTCAGGATTAATCTGTAAGTGCGGACACAAACTGATCTCCCTAGATCCACCTGGATCTAGAACAAAGCAGGACAGAATAATACTCTTTCCCTAGATTTATACTATTGAATGGACTAAGAGGGAAGAATCATGAACATACCTTGTGATTACTTCCTTGGGTCTCTGTTGTCCAGCTTCGCTCCAATGCTCTTGTATCGTTAAGATCACAACAGTACAAACCAATCGAAGTGAAGACAATTCAATATATTCAATAGCTAATCTATACATATGATCAAGGAGTTATGTAATAAAGTGACATTGGCTTTATGGGAAAGAGACATATTACTGTATTAATTGATAGAAAGCAAGAATTACAACCTGAGCCTTGATGTTGTAAGTCTCCTTTCGATGGCTCCTAGCTCTGACACACACACTTGCTCATGCATGAAGAAGATCAACCACTTTTGATAACCTTGNTGGTGTCTCTAGCTGCTGTAGCATCAGTCCTTCATACAATCTTGCACTAATTCTCCAATAATTCTCTTGATAGTTTGCTTCTAACCTTTTCCATGAGCCTTCTCCTCAATATATAGGAGAGAATAGATTAGTTACTTGGATAGGAATGATCCCCAGATATCAGGAAAGCCAGTACTTAGATAACCATTCGAATGCCAACTCATCCTTCTAGAAGATTCCCTTCTAGAAGGTTCGAGAATTTATCTTTTTCCTTCCTTTAGAAGATGTTCGCACCCTAGAAGTTAGGTACAGTGCGAACCCCTCGCACCCTAGCTTAATGTAGCCTGCAAGAATCATTCATTCTCACAGGAAAATATATAGGTAGCTTGCGAACCTCCCTTAAACATATGAATTCTGGAAAAAGACAAAGGTAACTTTTCTCAGGAAAGTGTTTTAGTGAAGACCCTGATTTCTCCATCATCATTGCATCATCATGACAACCAAAATTGTGGATAACAGAAACCCAATGTGGGAAAAAACCACATGCAATGATATTCAATATTCTTATTATTCAAGGGCAAATTGCAATAGCCAATCTCAGACATACAACCATCCTCTCCTAACACGCACTCTGCTCTCTACACACATTTCACTCTCACCTCTATGGGTATGCTCATATATATAACATCTCTTAAACAATTAGA
Organism: Picea engelmannii; assembly: GCA_009831015.1. Lineage (NCBI taxonomy): Eukaryota > Viridiplantae > Streptophyta > Pinopsida > Pinales > Pinaceae > Picea > Picea engelmannii. Next base: position 12,383 of record ML867871.1, read on the forward strand.
CTAACTAATTATAATTAGATCCACCAGTTACACAATCTGTTCACAAAAGAGTGCACACATGCACATTCCTAATATAGTTGCATGCATGTGCATGTGACCGCATCATAAATTCGTTGGCATGTTTCCAACAATGTCCACATTGAAAACAATTTACCTAATATATCATGCCCTTAATTAATTAATCAACTTTACTGCAAGCCAAGAGAAGCTAAACACCATCACAACTCCACAACTTCTCTAACAATACTGTTACATGAACCTGCMTGCAYGATTCCCCTTAGTATGGRCCATTCTGCCTCCATCRGTAACCTGCTCAATAAACMGATGCACTTGTCCCATTTTGATACAYTGGACCTTTATTCAAATGCAMACCACTTTGACCACCACATAACACCACATCYTGTACCTATCCAAACTTACCCAATAGATCCTTGCATTCTTGCAAGACATAACCTAAGGTAGGTCTCCTCTTGTCCAAATCTCATGAATCATAACCACAGACTAAATCATTACAACCATTGTAGGTGATACTTGTGCTTCTGTGTTTGAAGCACCCATTTCCATGCTCTTCACCTAGTTTTTCCATGTGTCTACTGACAACACCAACTGCATGTGAAATGTTGACCGTTTCCCATCGCAATCATAAAAAAACTTCCTACTGGCATATAATACTCTAGACATATAACCCATTTCTTCTTCATCGGTTAGGACATAAACTTGAAGAAAAATTTCAATGGAAATCCAAATGGATTTTACTGGTTTCACATTATTCATACCAAATTTCATGAGTATATTCACCACATACTTCTGTTGTGATAACCAAGCTTACCATATTTCTTGTCTCTGTGTATTTCCATGCCCAAGATTTATTTTTGTTTCTCCTAGATCCTTCATAATAAACGTCCTAACCAATTGAGCCAACCTGTTGATCTCAAACATGCTGGTGCTTGCTACAAGCATAACATCTACCGCCAAGATAATAAATATACCATAAACACAATGGTTATACTCACTTCTTGTAAAATCTGGCTCACCATGAAGGAATAAAAAATCCTGTACCATTTTCCTAGCACGCTTCAGGACATAAAATGATTCTTGAGTTTGCAAACAAATCTTTTGTTGCGATTTTGAACTAATCATTCTGGTTGTTCCAAATACATCCCCTTATCCAAAAAACTCCATATAAAACAATTTTAACATCTAGTTGTACTAACACAACTAGTGCTAACACAACATGAATGGAAACAAGCTTTTACCAACTAGTGATAAATTTTCATGGAAATCAATACCTTCAAAATACCCTTCTACTACCAGTCATGATTTGAACCTTTCATCTTTTACTATTTTTGATTTTATAAAAGGATATTCATCAAACGCTGCATCTCTATCCATGATGATTTTGTGGGTAGTAGGATCCCACAATATGCATCCCTTAACATCATCACCATATCAAAGATCTTCCTGTTTAATTTGGGTCCTACTTAGAATGATGATAAAAACATAAGCATTACAACCAAATAACTTCACATTTGAGTAATCACCAGATGACATGTTCATACCTCTCCCATAATCTTCTAGTCTTTTGCAACCTATGGTGACTGAGTTACCAGATAGCACAATTGCTTTTGTCCACAACTATTGTTGCAACTTGGTATTACTGAACATGCCTATTCGATCCCAGCTTCCTTGCAATACTTTCCAAGTTCCATGGATATGAACCTACATTCATCATATATCCTTAAACACTTGATTGACCTACCAACACATCATCTTTTCTACAAACCCACCTTTCTAAACTGGACACATTGCTCCACCTCGAGCTTTGCAATTGAACAACCTTGACCAAATCCGACCAAGTAAGACTTCATCGCTTACCTCAATGCCCATTTACAATGGAGTTCACCAAGCCTTTTATAGACTTCATTACATGAAATCCATGGACACAATACCACATGATACCCAAAAACATCGACCCGAAAAACCAACTGCTTTGACCTAAAAACTAGATTTAACTTATTAACTCTTTCACCAAGTCAAGGTTAATCCAACACACATGCCCCCCCAAATATTCAATCTACCTAAATATATGTCTAGACTTTTCATAGGTGACCTCATAAACCAGGGGTACGCATGCCTATCCAGGTCTCACAGACATATGCCCATTTACATGCAATCAATAATTTTTACAACTCCAAAGTAAATACATTTTTTTCTTTCTTTCACGGTGACTCAACCATCACCGCACTTGTTGTTCGAGCAGATCCTGCATCTTGAGCTTCCATCTCTCACGGTTAAATTTTTGCCGTTGAATTTCTCCACCTCAAACTTAGAACTCTGCATCTTCACCATTAGCACAAAAAAACGCCCAAACTGTAGCTTATAAATCCAAGCTCTTTATTACAATATGTGAAGGAACCAATCTTAAAATTAAAATTCAAGGTTGAACTCAAAAAATGTTTAAGCTCCAAAAATATATTTAAAAAAAAAAAATCTTAAAACCCCATTCACCTTTAAAACATCCACCTCTAACAATTTTATAAGGTGTCCACCCCCTTATGCAAAAAAACGATCCTTTAGGCTCAATATATAATTTAGTTCCTCCATAAATTATATTTTGTGCATAATAAAGAAAAAGTCCAAACTCATACTTCTTGAGTGTAACATCCCGAGCCACCCTAGTGCTGGGCTATGCCATGTGAAAATAATTTTCGAACTGTATACAATATTTAAAGCAAACATAAACTATGCAAATACACAGTTCTATACAACATAATGTTAAAATACACATGCAACACAAACAAACAAAACCCATAAAAACAAACACATAAATAACATTACAACATAGAATTTAACACACTATTGACACTTATCTTTGATAGAAAAAACCAGCAACTACGTGAAGACCTTCCATGGACCTCCCAACCTTAGACCATACTACTCAGTAGTCTCAACAGTGGGTCACCCTCGAGCTGGCACTAAACTCCACCCGGGAAAAGGAATTCTTAACCAGGCTGATGTATCTCATACTACAGGAAAAATGCTCTCACATGTGCCAGCTCAATCTGTCAACCTATAGTCCCTCATTCCCCACATGTCTGTCCCACCCCAGAAAATGTGCCCCTTCTCTTCTCAACAGTCCTTCAGCTGCCCCAGTTCCTTTTTGAGGCTTCAACAATAGGCCAGCCATGAAGTCTCAGAGCCCTATGGCTTGAGTTTGGCACCTTCGAGAAAGAAAATCCCAGCAAGTCTCTCACCTAGAGAGAGTTTCTCACGGGCTTGACAACCCATCTCTTTAGTTCTCCAAGTACATGAATAGGTACAGGATTGGTACGGGCTCAGGTAAGGTACAAGTGCACTTCTCTTGAAGGAGAGGTATGGTGGGCAGATTAAACTCCGTGAGTCTAGGAAATGGAGAAATGATGGAATCCCTCGAAATGCACTAAGTCCAATATCTTGAGCTAACCGGGTACATGTACAAGCACATGTATGGGTTTGGTACTGGTTTGAGTACAGTACAGGTACAGTGATGGTAACAAGAAATTACGGAGAACAACTGAAAATTCATGATTGCAGGGAATGGAGGAGTGATGGAATGAATGGCCAAAAATATTTTTCCAAATGCATTAAGTCCATTCTCTTTGTATGCATGTGCCCAACTTGACACTTGTCAGGTTGAGAGTTACTTTGTCCCACTTGTCGCCATCCTTTGGAACTTAGGATAAAAATAATTATCGAGATTTTTATACTTTAAGGAATATTAAAATAATATTCCTCTTTAGCTTAAGCTCCATATCTTAGCCCCTTAGCCTTAACATTTATCCCCCTTTCCCTAACTAGTAGAGTTTAGTCCCCCATACTCTTTTACTTGGTTGGTCTGCACGCAACGATGTATTTTTTTTCATTGATATTTGCATGTGAATACATTTACATTTACACCACAGATATACTTGTTCTTTTTGCATCATGGCTCACCAGACTATGCATATTTGTATTTACATTTACAGTTGGGGTTTGACCTAGGGGTATTACATCGAGCTCTATGCATATCAAAAGTCCACTGTTTAATTACAAAAGTGATCTGATATATAATATACCTCCACCTTCATAGCTCATGTGTATAACATACGATAACAAACCTCCTTCAATACAACTCGTATTCAACAGAAGAAACTTTCCACCGTTATCGTGCATGTTTGTTTATCGTTCTTTTCACATTCAACAGAAGAAAATTTCCATCGTTATTGTGCCTCTTTGTTTATGGTTCTTTTCGCACCAAGGTCAACTCTCCTCCCTGCAACAAACTCGCCTTTTCCCTACAGTCTGCCTCACTTTGATTCAATGACCGAAAATCCTCTATATCGCAGCGACCCTAATGACCAACTGATTTCTTTGTGGATCCTTCAACTCTATGCTCGGCTAACCAACTATGATACCACTTGTCAGGCAATAGAAGCAAATTAGAGCATAAACAGAGCATAAAATTGTGAACAACAAACCAAATACAACACAACAACAATCACACAATTGATAGAGTTATTTATGTGGAAACCCAATGCGGGAAAAAACCACGGGCAATGATATTCGATATTCTTATTATTCAAGAGAGAATTACATTAGCCAATATTAGGCATACAACCATCCTCTCCTCACACACACTCTACTCTCTACACACATTTCACTCTCACCTCTATGGGTATGCTCGTATATATAACATCTCTCAAACAATTAAACTAATTGATTATAATTAGATCCACCAATTACACAATCTGTTCACAAAAGAGTGCATGCATGCGCACTCCTAATATAGTTGTATGCATGAGCATGTGACCGCATGAGAAATTTGTTGGCATGCTTCCAACATATCCTCCCGACTCCTATGTTTTGGCCTTCTTCTTTTCAACCTCATCCTTCTCTTGCTTGTCCTATCTCTTTCATTTCTTCTTTCCTACACCTTCTTCTACAACTTTCCTTTTTGTTGCTTTCTTCTCTTTCTCTTCTTCTTAGTGGATTATGTTGTAGCTCTCTTCTCTTCCTCTACTTTTTGAGTAGATTATTTCTCCTTCTCTTCTTCAACTTACCTTTTTTCATTTCCTAAATGTTCCAAATATTCCTGACCCTTTTTCAGTGTGCTTTGGTGTCGATAAGAGATCGATGGACTAGGGCCCTTGGGAGGCACTTCTTGGGTCAGTACCTCTATCATCTTCTCATATTCAACTATTTGGTCTACAGAGGGGACAAACATAGACTGCATATCTTGTTTCACGATGTAAAGAGCATCAAAGTCAACTCCTAGTCCCATACCTTGGGGTCTTTCTTCCAAAGTAATGGGATCGATTATACCTTTCTCATTTTTCCCAATCCCCTAGTTCCCTTGAAACCCATAGATTGCAAGATGGGCATAGCCTTTTCATATGTTAGGGCTTATGGTAGAGTAGGTATAATGGTTTCTTTAGGGGAGAATGACTCTCCTTGTTGTTCCCTTCCATCATCATGATCATCCTCATCGTCACCTTCATCCCTCTCAATCCCTAATGTGTTATCATACAATTTAAAGAATACTCATCCTTTTGGAATTTGAAAAAAATGAATATTTTCAATGTTGAGATATAGCCTTATTCTCCACCATCCACCCATTTGTTTCCTACTAAAATTGTATTTATGCACCTCCTTCCTTCTCACCTTAATTAAGGGAGTGTATTAAGTAATCTCTCTTTAGGGACCATAGCCTCTTCAGGCCTATAAAAGGTGTAATATACTGGTATCTTTGACCTATCATGCTATGGGTCAAAAATATTTGGGAAATGGATTTGGTAGGATCTACATATACCTCAAGAGAAATATTTACCTCTAACCAAGAGTTCTTGTTATCCAATCTCTCCTCCAATTACCTCTTTTCATGATCATTTGGATTGGGCTTCTGCTTTCCCTTTTCTCTTATCATGGAAAAATATAGGTCACACCTCTAGGGATTACTTAGAGGGAAATCCAATTGCTCCAAGACATGGACAACGTATTTGGCACCCTTCTTGTCCAAGATAACATATCCCCTCATGACAATGGGATAAGTTATGCAACTCTTCTTCTTGGACTTCATGAAGTGGGCTTCATCAATCTCAATTAGATGCCTAACATGTTCCAATAGAAAAATTCTTATGGTAATGAACTTAGGGAAATTGTAGTGAGCTACCTCAATGCTTTACATCCTTATTGCTATGAAATTCTCTCCTAAGAACCAATATCCTTTCCTAGAACCATCACCCAACTATAAGTATGGCCTGATATTAGCAAGCAACTTTTGAGGCTTTCTACCTGTGATGACTGATAAGGCTGTGAACATAAACTCATTTTAGTATTTGAACAAGGAAGACTTTAGATTACCCTTCTAATCTATGATAGTAAGTCAAGACACCTAGAGGCATTACCACCCCTGAATTATTGCAGCCTCGAGTGGGATAGGGTGTGGCTCTGAAAGAAGATGAATGTGTAGACTAGGTAGATTTGGTAGCAAGATACTCTATTAGTTGGAAACTAGTCAACTGTCATTTACTGTTAATGGGTAGGGTCTCTACATATTTGAATGAGGGGGTAGGTCAACGATGGAATAGGCCAATGATTGACACCATGATTTCATTGACCACTAATTAATCATCCCTCTCCAAGATTAGGGTCAACATATAGATGGCCTTGTAGACTGACTTAGGGAATTTTTTTATTTTAATGGTGGAAGGAAAGATCTTAGCAACACCCTAGTTGTATGACATTCTATGAAACATGGATGTGTTTTGTTCATTGGGCATGCCCATGTATTGATTTATTTGTACCTTTGAGGAAAAGGAGATGGTGCCCACTAAAGTTTCTGGAATGGTAAAAATGGATTGCACATCAATCCCCCAAAAATTGTCTAGCTATCTATAAATATGTTCAACAAGGTTGAGGGGTTGTAATGTTTATCAAAGAGTTCCATGAATTTGGGAAATGGGTAAGTGTAAAAAATTGTGTGTTGCAATATCTCGAACAATAAAAAGGGTTTCCCTTCACTCCCTTGTATGAAGCAACAACAAGAAACCTGAAGTAGTTGATGGGGGTGAAGGAGTTGAGAGTTGGTGTGGAAACTTTGGTAAATTTGTCCATGCACGAAGAAGATTTTGAGTAAGATACATCACTTGTGTTTGAGTGAAGACTAGTGGAGTAAGAAAAGGACTCTCTAGAGGTAATATTATAACCTTTTATCGTGGCAGATTATATGATTTATAAAGAATTGAGACGAGATAACAAGTTCTGGATAATCACCCCCACAAAACCCCCCTGTGATGAAAAATAAAAGGTTTTTAGGTAACCAAAAAGGTGATAGGATTTGAAATGCACTTACTCGGTGTGCACCAATAACTCCAACTTTTCTCTACAAGTGACCAACTCAAAGGTAATAGACTGTAGTTATAATTGATAGTGATAACGGGTGATCTTCAAGCTTGTAAATTTCACACAGGGATACTTCTCTCATAGGTTTATATGTAAAACATAGTGGGGGAGGAGAGTTATTAGGCATTATTTCATCAAACATTGCTACATATGGGCCTTAATTTCGAACTGATGCTTCATAAATGGAAATATTGTACTTACATCGATGTTTTTGGCTTGTGTGGCATAACACATGGAAAGTTCTAATAGGTGGGAGATATTCAATGCTTGGGGCCCAATATATTCTCTACTGAAATTGAGGTACTAGATCCCCTTCAAGAATATTCTTCCCCTTTTCCAATGTCACCATATTTAACATGGATGGAGGGTTGCCTCGCAATGGGTTGTGGGTCATCAATTTGAGATCTCAATGGAATATAGGACATTCATAGTGTTTTGTTTTCTAGATGGTCCATTATACATGCCTCCCATGATGAGATTTGGACTATTGATCTCCTTCAACATAGCCAATATCAGTGATTCATGGCATTTCCATCCTTCCCATGTCTCAACAAACCTCACTTTTGTGATACAATGTTGGCCCTGAATCTAGCCTTGGCATGTTCAATCTAGGTCATTCACAAACTTTAGTATATTTTTATTTTCTGAGTAACTCATCCACCATGATGAAATGTGAGCCATTGATTTATTTCTAAGGGGGTGGATTGTGGTCGTTTGTGATGTTCATAACACTTTCCTCCTATAACAAGGATTTTTCTTGCAATAATGGCCATTTATTTGATCTCGGTGGATCTAGTCATGATTATTCAAGTCCTTTATCATTTTTTAACCCTAATGGACCTTGTCTCTCATGACTAAGCCTCCATTATAGATCTAAACTAATGGGCTCAAATCTATCATTCACGACACTCGATACTTTTTATTCCCTTGAAAATATTATCCTCCATGATGAGATATGCAGTGTAGATCTCACCTGGTGGATAATCTAGAACATTTATGGAATTTGTCAATTTGTCAACCCCCAATGGGCCCTTCCTCCATGATACATTGCTAGTTATAGATTTTATTTGAGAGGAGGCTTGATCCATTGTTTGTAGGGATTTGCAACTATTTCATTCCAAATGGACTCACTTCCTATGATGAGATCATGACCATTGATTATAAATCTCAAGATGGATCCAAGTCATTTGCAGTACTTTGGGACTTGC
>ML867872.1:28286-40116 GCA_009831015.1 Picea engelmannii
ACTCAACGATCTTTTCAATTTTAGGGAGTCTAAAAAGAGCTTAACTATGGACTCCGTGGGGGTTCCTTTTTCGTAAGTTTAGTCCCTTAGGCCCGAAAAAGGGATAAAATTATACCTGAGAGTACTCTTCTAAAGAACGAAAGTTCTATAGAGTATACCTTTGTTCGTACAGTTGACTGTCCGGACCGAAAAAGGGGTAAACTACTGCTGGACAGACGTGACTTCAAATTTCAGTTTAACGAGCGTGAAATGCCACAAGATCGCTCGACAATTTTTTCATGTTTAGAGGGTCTGAAAAGGGGTTAAAAGAAGACCCGTTTAAGGAACGTTCTTCTGGACCAATTTAACGAGTGTGAAGAAACAAGGTCACTCGGTAATCTTTTCATCTTTAAGGAGTCTGAAAAAGGCTTAAAGAAGACTCCATAATGGTTACTTTTCTCAGTTAATCCGGACAAGATCGAAAAGCATAAATGCAGTCTCGCTGGATGTTGCTTTTGGATCTCAAAGCGAGCTTGAAAAACAACAAAGGTAGCTCGTGATCGACACTTTGTGGGTCGATGTCGGGTATCTCCTCGTAAGACCAGGCAAAAACGTCGCGGAATTCTTTAAAAAGATCGGTGTAGATTTGAATTTCTTCGGGGGAGCAATCCGCTTCGACGAAGACATTTTCCACGACAGCAGGGTTTCGGGAGATATTGATCGGTAAGGTTTCAGCGATCGTTGCCATATTACCCTCGGCATAAACCTCAGGTATAGTTAAGGGGTTAATAGGACAAGACCGATCTCCTGTCATAGTCACGGTGAATTCTCCTGATTCGATTCGGCTTAATTCTGGGAGGAAATATGATCTGTGATGAAGATCTTCCCAGGGTTTGTCCGGACTAGTCATTGCTTCGATTATTGCTTCGTCAGAGGGAAAGACTAAGTCTAACGAATCGATGTTGGCAAGAGAACCCTGAGCCCAAATAGGCTCTAGAAGTGGATCTAACTCTTGTGCAGGAGTTGGATCAGTGTTAGCTGAAGCTTGCTGGACTAAAGAGTACGCTACTTCAGTGGCGGACAAGGGCATGGACATACCCGAGTGCCCTGTCTCATCCATCATGGCTGATGGGGAAGGAAGTATCCACGGGTCATCGAAGTAACTCGTGTGGAACGACGAAACCTGAAAAATCTCAACCTTATGATGATTGGATACAAATTTGGTATCGCCTTGAGGGGGTGGGTAATCGAAGGTACCCATCAAAGATGGGCACAAACCAACCCCTACGTTAACAACACCTGATTGAGGATTATTAATCATTGGGACCGTGGATGCCCCCAGTGAAGGGTCAGGTCTGGAGAAAGACAATTGATCTATGGTCACTATCCGACCCTCGTGTGGAAACAATAAGACCCGAAAAACCGTAGCGACCACAACTTGCATAGCATAAGTCCAACTCCTTCCTAACAAAAGATTATAGTCGAGGGGAGTGTCGACTACTTCTACCTCGACGCACACGGTCTTCCCTCCTAACTGCACGGGGAAGGAGGGGATGATACCATGTGGTCCGAATGAACGACCGTCGAAGGCAGTGAGGAGAGTAGGTGATGGAGACAAAACGGGCTGGCCGATGGCTTTCCAACATGCTAACGACATAACGCATGTCGAGGCACCCTCATCCACCATGGTGCGGAAGATATTCCTTGTAAAAGTTTTCGTGGGATGAGCTACTACTATCTGAAACGCTACGTGGTAAGGCAGACGAGGTTTTAAGTCGGTTGTATCTAGCATGATTGTACCCGGATTACAAGTCTCGGTAGATCCTAAAGCTGTTAACAAAGCTTTCCTCTGGGAAGACAACTTTGGAGGACTTCCAAAGCAGACATCGCGCAAGGGGTTTGTGATAAATCTTCCACCACAGAGTAGTTCTGGGCAACCCTTGCGTTAGGGTTGTGAGAAGCTCTTTTGAACGCTCCTTTGGGGATGCGTGTCATTGTTTTGCCCAATGTCTTCTCAATCTGTAGAGGAAGAGATGGGAGTTCGGCTTCTTTTCCTTTCTCGGAAGTGCTTGGTTGACTATAGTCATGTGCTCTAGTTGATAGAAAAGCATCACCTTTCACCATATATACATTCGTGGGGTTGTTCGAAGATGGAGGGGGTCCTTGACTGCCCCCTCTCGTGCTCGTAGAGGCTTGAGTTAGATTTTGTCCATGTTGAAATGGATTAGTTAACATGGCGGGCTGTTGCTGTGTCACAAACTTTTGGGCCTCCGCAAGCCGAGGACATAGGTGGGTTGGGTGGTCTTCCGCGCATAGATTGCATGGATACCTCGCCTTCTGTTTTTCAGTATTGCCCTCGCCAACATTATCGTTGGGTTTTTTGTCCCCCTTACCCTTCTTTCGTTGTTTTTTCTTTCCTTCAGGCTGCTGGGTGGCCTTTGGGTTAGTCGACTGCACTGTGTATACTTCTGAGGTTTTGGTAGAGGGGGCAGCCAAAGCAGTAGTTTGGCTGGCCGCTGTGTGTTGTATAGATAATTGCTGCAACTGCTTTGTCAATTGCTCAACGGGCTTGGTTTGTGCTGAACCGACAATACCATCGGCATGTGGTCCAACTCTCTGTTTAGTTTTATCCAGTATTGAACGTGGCGCATTTGGCAAGATGTCGTATAATAAACTGGATTGAGAATAGATGAGCTCAAACTGTTGAGCCCTCATGATGGCGTCTTCTTCAAAGAAAACTCCTGACGTCGCAATGTCTTTGGACAACTGCGGGACCAAAGACTTAAGGAACCACTCATGCAGGAATGCTGGTGAGACTGGTACCTTGATTAAACTCTTCCGATGTCTCCATTCTCGGATGTGATCAGAGATATGGTCCGCTGTCGTCTGTTCGAAATTAGCGAGCAACTCTGTGCCAACGTCGTATCTCACAGGTAACTGGAAATGATTCAGAAAAGCCATCGCCAGTTCGCCAAAAGAAGAGTATCTTGAGCGATCGAGCTCAATGTACCATTTCGCGGCACTCTCAATGAGAGTACGTTGAAACAATTGCAACTGTATGGAGTCATCTTTCAATGAGTTAGATGAGCACCAAAGATGGAAGGTAGTCACATGATCTCCTGGATCTTCATTAGGCTTGGCTTCGAACTTTGGAATGTCTGAAGGCAACTTTGTTAGCATAGGAGGCCAACGCGGATCGTGACAAATAGGGTCATTCAACAACCTTGTCAAATCTGGCAAGTGTAAAGTCGCCAGGAAAGGCAGTTTGGGTTGTTGCTGATAACCTGGGAAAAAGGGGCCTGGAGTTTGACTGACACCAGGTTGCCAGGAAAAGTTTGGCTGCTGGCCCGGATTCCGGTAGAAACGATGGCCTTGGCCAGCGTAAAGATTTTGCATATGTGGAGACATCATTGGCTGATTTCTCAAATAGGACATAGATGGTTGGGCATGTATTGTATTCGAAGGACTTTGGGAAGGATTACCCCATGCCGGTCCCGTGGGGATAGGCATAGTAGTTTGTTCGGGGTTCCATTGATTGTGGAAAGAATTACCCCATATCGACATTCCGGAGGAGGGAACGGATCCCTGCCTTGAATTCCAAGGTCCTGCTAGGTTTGCCTCCTGTGTAGGAATAGTACCCTGAACAGGTGTAGATTGTCCAAAAATGGGGTTGCCCCCACTCGGGAAAACGACTGACGAGAAGGTGTTGTTACCAAACGTTCCGTTCCAAGAAAACGGTGTCGAACCTACCGGCATACTATGCAAAGGTGGTCCTTGACTCCCTGCTCCAAATAAACTATTGTGTGTAGGTTGCCCTACAGATTGCTGATGCGAGCCACCGAGTGAAGGGGACGAAGGAGGGATATGACCTCCTCCGTAAGGGAAAGCGTTAAAAGGAGTAGGAGTGCCCCCCATGTGTCCTTGCAGAGTAACGCTAGAGCTCCCTGCCCCCAGACCCAAAGTCTGTAAAGTGGAGTAGGAAAGTACAGGACTTGTACCCGAACTAGGCATCCCGTATGAGAACGAAGGGCCTGTCGCACTAGGTGTGAAAGGGGTTGTGATCGCCGCCAAAGACGGGTTCGAACCACTGTGTGAAGTAGTTGCGGTTGAGACCATGGTGGCTCGGACCGACGACGGTAGGTTAGGAGATGGAAGCTCTCCTGTGGTGACAACCGTGGTGAGAATTGAAGAATTCCCAGAAGGATTAACAACATTTGTTTCCATTGCTGTGTGCGACATTGTTTGGCGCTCGTAAAATTGAATTGGTACAATGAAAGGTGCCAAGAAATCAGTGGTTGGGGTTTCAACCGGGCCAAGAGCGGTTGCTTCAAGGTCCAAAATGGATGATTCCTCCGGGGGTTGTTCGGGCACAACGGTTTGTAACCCGATCGCTTCAAAAGACCCTTGTTGGTCTAGCTTTCGCCTTAATGGTGGAGGGGGTGGCTCCAGTGTAACCGGCGGCAAGCCAAGAAGCCTTCGTGACCGGCGGAGCTCGGGATCCTCCACTGTGTGAGAAGATCCAAGACACTCTAAGGTAGTCTAAACGTTCAAAAGTAACACACACTAAAAAAGTCCCTAAGAGATAAGACAAGCAAACACTAAATTAATTGGAACAACAGTTACAACAACCAACACTAGAGAAACTTACGGGTGCAAGTGCAACTCGAACACGGAAGCACCCTCTGGGTATACTCTGCAAAGCGTGGCCCGATGTCTGTCCTAGGTACCGCAGTATACCCTTGCAGTCACTTGTGTATGTCCCTAAAAAGATTGCCAACTAGGTTGCCAGCGCGCGAACAATCACCAGGCGGGTACAATCGAAAGTCGGGTAGACCACAATGAGCAGGGTATCGAGCCCGAAACTTGTCAAGGGTATCGAGAGCAAATGGTCCAGAAGACAACTGAGGACCTCGAACGGATTTGAGACCCACGAAGCCCCGTGGCAAATGCTAACGACGAAATCCCAAAACAAACCCTCTATATGTGTTCTCCACTACGATTGGTCCAACTTTGGAGGGGTTATCTTCGCTACCTTTCCGCACGCGACCTCGTGTTTATCCCCTGTGTTAGAGGGGGGTCTCGGATAACTTTCACAACACTGGACTTAGACACTCCCTAACTCAGACTCCAATGTTTGTTTTTAAAATGGCCTTGAAGAGTTTCCTCTCCAACCTAATCCAAGGCTCTAATCCTGAATTAGTTGGTGAACCCTACAAACATAAAAGTGTAGTAGATTTTAAATTTAGCGTTATTTTTATGGCTTTGTCTTACGTCAAGGGGTATGAAGGTGAAACTGATGATGTGAAAAAGATGAAAGCAATAAACGAATGAAAAAGTTGGAAACAAAACTTTTACTGAATGCAAAATTTCAACAACTTTTCAAAAGAAATATTGTTAATTTTTTCTAAGATTTTGGATAGCAAACTCAAAGGAATTTCACTCAACTACGAGCTACTTATGATCTAAGTGAACTTAAAAAACTTATGAAATAAAAGACTTTTCCCTGGCTAATGATGCAGAAACACACTCTTCAACCAAATAAGAAAATGAAAAGAGATTTTTTATTTATTTAAATGCTAGTAAAGCAAGAAAGAGAAAATACCGACAAGCAAAAAACCAAGAAAAACAATTCTGGCCTAAATCGCAGATCGCAAAGAATCAGGTCAAAAATCACACACTAGTAATTTTAAAAACAATGACTTTCACACTTGTCTAAAAACCTTAAATTTTTTATTTTATTTTTATGACAACTTTTTAACTGAGAAAAAGCGGGCTAAGGGTAAGATTAATCCTAAGCTACTGACTGCTCACATAGAGATTCAAATACCTGAAAGGAGTAATTCCTATCAAGGGAAAGGATGACTGCCTTACCCTCAACAAAAAGTATCCGGCACAGGCACGCGACTGTTACTCAAACAACACGCGTGCGAACACGCGCTGAATAGAGACAGAGGGCGTGCACACGCGGGCTGACCTTGTACAAGCCGCGTGTATATCTAAATTCTGAGAAAAACATGAAAACAGACAGACCAAACCAGGAAGAGACCACTGATATTGATAACCAGGATCCCTTGAAGGCTTGGACATTCTTTCTAACAGAAAAACAAATAATGCAAGGAAAAACGATAAGACAAAACAATCTGAGTTAGACTTGCTAGCAGACAAGACTTCAGACATAATTCCAGAAAACCCCTTGAGAATGTGTGATTCTGACAGGGAAGAGGGTGACTGCCTCTGAGGTTCTTTGAACTCTACACGCTACTGCTACCTCTACAGCTAGCGTTCACACGCGGGCTGTAAGAGGGTAGGGCGCGAGTACACGCGTGCAGACCTTGTGCAGGCCGCGTGTACCTCTGTGGGTCCCGAAAAACACAGTCAAGCAAAAGTCAGGGAAAGCTGGTATGGAAAACCAGAATCCCTGCTAGCTCAGACGTTACAGAATCGAAAATAAAAGACAGGCAAAAAAAAACTAGTCTTTAAACTACCCAAAAACTAAATAAAATTCCAGGAACCCTAGAGAGTATCCCCAGTATGGTCGCCAATTCTGTTGTTGGGAAAAACTCCCTACGGACTAGCAAATAGAGTTCAGACTTTGCATGCAGATATAACCGAAGAGAAATTACTTTGTACCTTCATCCTAGATTTAAATCCCCTTTTCTTAGTAAATGCATGGAAAGATCAACCTATCTCGTTCCCGACGTTTGATGTCGATCCTCCGTTGTGCTTGATTACTCGTTCGCAATACTCTTTCCAAAGCTGACCTGCATCCAAGACAAGCAACAACTATGCATGCATACTACTTATATACGAACGGGTTAGAAATCCAAAACATGTACTAATCAAACCATAAAAAGTTTATGAATTGGGACGGGAAAAGTACTTTCTTTATTACTTTGAATGAGTCAACTTACAAAAGTTGAGACCGACCACCGCTCCGCGAACCTGATCCTGGGCTCCTCTTCTTCTGTCCTTCAACTGCTTTGCTTTGAATCTCCTTTGGCACAAGGAAAGGCTAAAGGGTTGGAACAATGGGAATACGTAAATGGGCAGAGTTTCTTTGCTATATTTTTCTTCTTTCCAAATGGGACCCCTACCCCTTCTTTTATAGGCTAGAAGAAGCTAGGTATTTGGGCGAACCCTCGGCCATGCATGGCTGGGAGTTTCAGTTAACTCACCCATAGCTTATTGTTCCGTTGGCAACTTTCCTTTTTTTGTGCTTCTGAAGGTCCACGCGGGCTGTAGTGGGCCTGCTAGCGTGGACACTGTAGATCCACGCGGGCTGTAGTGGGCCTGCTAGCGTGGACACTGTAGATCCACGCGGGCTGTAGTGGGCCAGCTAGTGTGGACTTTTAAAAATGGAGTTTTTAGAAGCGTTGTTCAGTAGTTTTTGGCAAAGAATGGTTATGAGATGGCCTGATGCCAGGTAAGCATGTCTGGTGCAATTTGGGGTTATAACAACGGGTCAATGTAAGATCCAAGCAGTTGTCAGAGATAAAAGGAATAAGATGCATATATCTAAAGGTTATAATGATAAAAAATGACACATAGCATGATACCTGGACCAATTACCTCATGAAGCAAGAGTCTTCTCTGATGCAGGACCAGACCGATGGTGATGGATGCTGCTGCTCCTGACAAGACAAGTTTGATGAAAGAGAAGAAAGATGGGTCCTCCAGGGCCATGCTCAGGCATGTCTAAGACCTGTGGGCCTCGAGACATGATCTCCTAGTTATCCCTAGAAATCGGGGATAACATCTGGCTCCAACTCAGGGACATGTGCTCACCGTAGAGCGCATGAGAACCTCAACATCTCTAGCAAAACTTGCAGACTTGCCCACACTCGAAAAGGGCATCAGTAACAAAAGGTGGGGTGGTATTGCCACCCCACAATATATATATATATATATATATATATAAAACTGAAATAAAACAATCAATGCAAGTGAGGAAACAATCTAGCATGAAATGCAAATGGTATAATTCACGAAAAATGCCTACCTACCTACACTTACCTGTGGAATCAGGTCCCACCACCCAGGTGGGGTTTGAGGAGGTGCCCGCTGATAGGCAATTGTCGCCTTCTCCCTTCCAAAGTGGACAAATAGTATGAGTTATCAACGGATTCCATTCCCACTTTGAAAGGTTCGAGCCATGACTGCGTGCTTCCTTTTACATTAGTTGGCTCTCCCTTCTGAGTATCCCACATCCACACAATATCTCCCTCCTTGTATTTCCTGACTTTGCATTTGGTTGTTCCTTGAACAACCCTGGTGTATTGCACTGAGGGAGGTGGGTGGGTGGGCTTCTATCGTAAAGTCCTCTTGCTGGGACGGGTGGATTTGTACATCGTCCTCATTCTTCTTCAATATCTTCACCGTCCCAACTTCTTTGTTCTTGTATTCGTCTAGGAGCTGCTGGTATTCTTTTTTCTTGGGCCATTCAATCTGATCAAACTCTTCCTCTATTGCAAAAGGCATATCTTCTGGAGAATATTTTTGAAGAGTTTGTATCATATCGTTCTGCGTATTATCACTTTGAACAATGTCTCGTACATGGTCCCCAGTCAATGGTACATTGAGAAGATGTCCCATCGTCCCATCTTTCAAAGGTAATTGTAAAAAGGTAAGGTCCATCTCCAGGGAACCGTCTATCATTGCACCAAATTTCCTGGACAACAACATTCCCCACACATCTGGGACATCAATCACTATAATGTCAATGTGGAGTGTTTTCTCGGGGTATTCTTTCAAGTGTACTTTAACATTCTCAACTACCCCATGTGTGGGTATTGCTTTAGACTCGAAACCACATACATTCCTGTAAGGCCTATTGACCTTCAAGCCCATTTGCTGCATGACTTTAAGAGACATCATATTAGCACCAACACCTGTATCTAGCATGCAATTGTTAAGGTACTTGTTGTTCATTGTCAAAGTCATGAAAAAGGGCGGGTTTTCACCATACTGGACCCTGAAATTATCAACTTGCAACATAATAGGGGGGTCCATAGGTTCACTTGATCCTGAAAAGAAAGTATCAAAGCGTTCCTTGATAGTCGGGATCTTGATTGCTTCTCTTAGGGGAACATTCACATGCATCTTCGATAGTGCTCCTTCAAAGTCAAAGTTAAGGTCAACCCTACCAGTCTTGGATGTCTTAGGAGGAAGCAACTCAAGAGGCGGGGGCTTTGGCTGATCGGTGGTAGGTTGCTTTGGGTTCTTCCTTCTGTATACCTGAACTTCTGGTTTCTTTAATTTTTCTCGTGATTCCTGATCCAGGTTGTTTATTATTGCCATCCTTGCTGCTCTCGCTGCTTCCTTCACGGCTTGTTGATGTTCTATATCTGTGATATTAATCTGTGGAAAGCCCATGAAGCAATCCATATTGTTGACTTGCTGCTGGCCAGTGTTATAAGGGCATTCATGCTCCCAATGTGCTTCACTACACTCCAGGCACCAAGGGTTTTCGTCAACAACGTTTGTAGGGGCCAAAGTGTTTGGAACTTCATGCTCATTCTTCGGTTTGTAAAATTGGTTCCCTTTTTCGAACTGCCCTTTGAACGGAGGTCTGGGCGCTTGGATCTGAGATTTTTCAAGTCTGACAATTCTGTTCATCATTTCTTCTTGATTTTTCATGATACCATCCATGGAGGCTTGTAATTTGCTGATGCTGGTGCAGAGATCCAAAGTAGGCTCAACATTGTGTACTATTTTCTGCTTGATGTCTATTCTCCCCCTTGGGTTAGCAAAGGGCTCAATCTTAGATGAAAGGAGGTTCCCTTCTATCTTGGTTGCGAGCTCTTGGGCTTCCTGAATTGATTGGGGGTTCTTATCTCTGAGAAGATACCCTAATTGGCCACTGAAAGATCGGGTGTAAATGTGGACAAGGTAGTCATCTTTCGGATGGTGGCTTGTGGGAATTCTTTGTAGCAGAGCTTCAAATCTGGTGTGGAATTCCCGGATAGACTCATTTTCATATTTGGCAAGGCTATTCAGTCTTGCGAGAAGCATGTTGGGGTCTTCTTTGACACTCCATCTTTTGAGAAAGGCTTCTTCAAGTCTATCCATGGTTTTGATGCTTCCGTCGGGAAGACTCAGGTACCAGCGCCTTGAGGCATCATAAAGGGTAGCAGAGAACAACTTCATGACCAAATCTTCAACATCGTCACTGATGGGGTGAAGTTGGAAGAAAACCCAGAAGCTGCTCATGTGTTCTTCGGCACTAATTGCATCAGTACCGGTAAATTTAGGCAACCACTTTTCATAATTAGGTGGCATCTGCCTAGGGTAGCCAGGTATAGCTGTCATGTCTAGTGGCCTGAAAAGATTGGATGACCATTGTCTTTGATTAATAGGTGGATTTATAGTGCCGGTCTGAGAGCTAGACATGATTGTTAGAGGAAGTCTTTTCCCAAAGAGTGATTTGACAACGGGAGAATTCAAGGGAGGCTTCCTTCTAAAGGACATAGGAGGATTATTGTACCTCTTTTTAGATTGTGGAGTCGCCAGATAGTTTTCTTGAAACTACCAAAGAAACAGGGAAAAACACCCTTAGTGGAGTCGCCAGGTAAGCTTGTAAGAAAAGGTCTATGAGGCAAGGCTTACCGAAAAGGTTTGTCGTTGAGGAAGATTGACATAGAGTTCCCTGGCAACGGCGCCAAAATGTTATCGCACAGTTTGTAGTTTAGGTCAAGGCTAAAGGATTGAGGCCAAATTGGCGTAACAAGAACCTTCCCCACCCAATGTCACCACAATGGGGAGGTTAACCCAAGGGAGACGTCCCCGACAACCTGGGGTTTTGAAGAGGCTAAGATATGAAGTCAAAGTTAAAGTTTCCCCCTCACAGGTTACCACCGAGATCAGAAGGTTCGGCTTATCAGCCAATAATGAAGTATAGTCCCAGATGAGAACACCTGCTCGGAACAAAGCAACAATAGAACAATATATGCAGGCTATATCCACAGGGTTAGTACTTCATATGACTATCTGATACAATTTAAGCAATGTAACGCAATAGATATCAATGAGATCAACGTTTTGTCAATTATCTATGGAAAGAGCATTAATTCATCAATAACTATCAAGATGACAAGGCCAACAATGTATTCAATCAACACTTTAATCAATAAATGCTATAGATCATCATTTAATTGCTTATAAAAGGCAAAAGCTTGCTGCGTCAAAAATAACCAACTATGACGTCAGCCTTAGTTAGGGTTAGGGTTAGTTAGTTAGGGTTTCAAGACTTAGAGTTTAGAAAGTTGTTTTGAACACTAGAACTTCAACGTTGGAGGCTAAAGATTAGTGCCTTAGGGTATATGGGGTAAAACAAGATAAGGGCACAAGGTTTTGAAATGATGGAGACTTAAAGACTAGAGGGAAGGGTTCTAGAGTGCTGCAAAGGCAGGGCCCTAGAATCAAAACCCTAGGGGAAAGAGGCTCACTCCGGTGTTGCTAAAGCAAGGCCTCGTGCTCTTTCCTCCTGTTATCGCACGGTTTGTAGGAAGGGTTTCGGTAGCTTGAGTCAAGACTTAAAACCGGCGTAACAGGAGCTTCCCCACCCACTGTCACCTCGATGGGGAGCTCTTTCTATTTAGGAGGGCTAGTCCAAGGGAGACGTCCCTATGTAATCTGGTTTATGAAAGGGCTAAAGGGTAATGGCTCGGGATAAGAGTGTCCTTTCACAGATTACTGCCAATAATAAGATAGTCAAAAGAGATCTTCCATTGGATGGCACCTATTTGCGAGACAAGACAAATAAAACTAGAATATATGCTGCAGTGGTTAGTACTTCAGAGTATTAATGACTATCTTTAAATATATATATGAGCAATGATCAAATGCTATTATT
>ML867875.1:10406-21006 GCA_009831015.1 Picea engelmannii
ATCCCTTTCATGTTCGTAAGATCTTCCCACCAGATGGAAGCCTTTCCGTTTAGATTGAAAGTGGCCACTCGAGCCTTCATATTCTCTGAAAAGTCATGGACTCTGAAATATTTCTTCAGTCCAAGTAGCCAGGCATCGGCTTCCTCTCCCTTCTTTATCTCACCGTCGAAGGAGGGAGCTTTGGCCTTTTTGAATTTCTCAAATTTATGACTCTTGGAAGTCTCTTTCTTCTTCTATTTTTTTTGAGAATAGGAACTGGTCCTGCAGCTGGAAGAGCCTTCTGAATCGCCAACTTCCTTCTTAGTGGAATCGTCCGGCACTAGTCCTTTACCTCTGGGGTGGACCTTTCTTGACGTGCTTCTCTCAGTATGGCCACTGATACGACCATGATTCTGCATCTCTGGTTCATGTTGCATTTGTTGTTGTAGGTCAGATAAGATCTGCAATAAAACTGCATTAATTTCGGTTTTATTTTCTTGTTCTTTCATCATTCTTTCATTGTCAGCCTTGCAGCTTTGCAATTCAAACATGAGACTCCTCACAATCTCAGCTAGATCTTAAGGGGTTATGATTGCTCTTCTTTCGTTAGACTCTTCGTCTCTGTTGTGGGAGCCTTCTCCCACCTCTTGGTGAGTCACCATGCTCTGCGTCTGTAGATTCCCGTGGCTGATCGTCCGCTTGAGTGAAAAGACGAACACTGGATATTAGTCAAGAATTAAATACATTTTTATAATTTGTGCATAATTCATAACTCTTTCACATGCATACACAGTCGGGTTCTCGTTTTTCAAGTTTTTAATCCTGGATAAGAGAGTCAAGTTAGGGGGTTACTCCTCGTAGGAGTGCTTCAAACGGAGCTTATGCGCAACTCGTTCATGAGCCCAATCAGGCCGAGTGTTGTAACCATGCTCTGATACCACTTTGTAACATACCCACTACCTAAAATCAAACTAATTCGTTGATTTCTCAACAAAGAGAATCCCCGAAGCTTGCAGCAGCGAAATGCCAATCCCGATCCACAGGCCTTTCATTCACCTACACGGTTCTCTGCACATAACCGTGGTCTTTCCCTGATAACAATTTCAGGTTTTCGGGGTTTTGTCTTTTCTAATGTCGAGGGTTCCTATGCTCTCGATTCCCCGAGAGCCTTATATCTTCTTATCGGGGTTTCAGACTTTCAAGTGCCAAAATGCACTTGTCCTCAAGATCCGCGATTCCTCGAATCCTAACGCACTCTTTACGCACTAGCTCCTCTGGCTA
Organism: Picea engelmannii; assembly: GCA_009831015.1. Classification (NCBI taxonomy): domain Eukaryota; kingdom Viridiplantae; phylum Streptophyta; class Pinopsida; order Pinales; family Pinaceae; genus Picea; species Picea engelmannii. The sequence goes on from ML867875.1 coordinate 11,667, forward strand.
GGCTCCTAGCCCATATGACCACTACCCCCGTGACCGCAGTCTTACCTCCTTTCGGGGTTTTGGGTTTCAAATTCCCGATGAGCTCCAATTTTCGTTAGCCCTCCAGGCTAGACTCTTCGTCCACGTGACCTCCTCCATATGACCACAGTCATATCACCCATCGGGGCTTCGGGGTTTCCAATTCCAAGATGCAGTCGTCCTCAGGATTCGCGATCCCTCGAATCCCGACTCCCTGCTATGCTGACAGCTAGCAACTCCTGTCCACCTCTAGCTTAATCAACGATCGTGATCGTCTACTAGTTCAACGGTCCCTGATCTCCCTCGGGGTTCAGGGTTCCAAATGTCAAAAAACATTTTCCCATGGGACTGCCAATCCCTCGGATCCCGATTCTCCGCCATGTTGACAGCTGGCCCCCACACAACGAAGCTTTCCTCCTTCTTGTCGGGGTTTTGGACTTCGCAAATCCAAAATGCCCAAACCCCTTGTCACCAAGATCCCTGACATCCCGATGGTTGTAATGCCGATGGACGACTTCCTGTCGAGACCTTCCCTAATGGCTATGATGGCTGCCACGCGTCCCTTCCAGATGGACGGTCCTAATTAACTCTCAAGGTTTCGAGACTTTTGATGTCCTGGACGCCTCATCCCTAGGACTCGCGAAATGTCAGACTCCGACTCCCTACAGATCTCTGACACGCGTCCCAAGTGGATGGACGGTTCAGATCGCTCCCTGTGTTTTCGAGACTTCTGTTGTCCCGGCTTTCACAGCCTCAGGAACTCCAATTTCCCAAATGTCGATATCCTGATGTCTAGTGTCTGGATCTCCAGAATGGACGATCGCGTGACACGCGTCCTCTCTCAGATGGACGGTTCGGATCGTTTCCAGGTAATTTCCCATGGAAATTCCCGAGCTCATGTCATCGAGGCTTCTGATTTCCCGATAGGTGATACCCCGATGAGCCAAGCCTCCTTTCGGGATTTTTCCTTCTGTTCACGAGCTTAACCCTCGCGCAACTTCTGTCATATCCGACGGTTGACGGGCATCTTCTCAAGATCTGACGGCTCAGATCTGTCCCACCTCACGCACTCTTCCACTACTTCGTGGATGTGGAAAGATCAATGGTCCAAATGTTCTCATGGACCTGGGGGGGGTCTACGATCCCGATTTCATCGCTATTCACGAAGATAGAGAGAAAAAGGGGCAAGGTATGTAACACCCTTATTAATTTCGTCAATCTGACGGTCGTGAATGACCATGGGTCTCCCGACAGGATCTCATCCGTCAATTTGTTACTTATCCCTACGCTGCTGCTTCAGAATTTTTAAGAGGGTCATTCCTCCTTGTACAGGGTTATTAAGACTTGCACATTCAAGTCCTTTTTCCAAGTTCTTGGTAAACCCTTCCAAGGGTGGGGGAGGAATCTCTGCGAAGAGATCTATTCCGGGCTTTCCTAGAGACGGGTAAGGGGAAACATCTTCTTGAGACGGGCCGAAAGTCTAACTTGGTTCAACTTATGCGTAATTAAATTCATTTATCAATCATAAGCCAATTCATTCATTTTCTGTTATAAGCATATATCTACCCTTTCTTACCAAAACACTGCACAAACATTCTTTACTGCAATCATTCACAATTTCACAGTTTATGAACATATACGTCAACATATGAATTTCAAGATGCAATATTTAAAACACTTATCAGAAATAACACCAGGAGTGTGTGCAACTGCTAAAAGGGGTGCTCGTTTCCACCCAACCGTAGGCGTAGCGACTCCCAGCAGATTTACCACTAGCCACCCCTGAGCTGAGACCACGCTGTTGTGAGACTGCGTCTCCCTGTCTGCCAGTGACCAAGAGTGAAGGTTGCAATCCTTCCTCTCTGGTATCACTCACTCTGCATAATGCCAGAGTTCCCCTCGCGTCTGTCCCCTCCAATCGCGTCTTCCCCACACCTTATCCTCATTCGAGGTTGCGTGCGGCGTGATTACCCTCGCACTGATCAGGCCTGACGGCTCTACGGATAGGCGGTTCACCTTCCCATCCCTCATTAAGCCATCAACCTGCCAGCCTGCAAGGCATTAAATTTAGGGCCAGTGAGCCAATTTTGGTTCTCCAAGCCAGTGGAGTCCAAATACGGTATTGATTCTTGGTGGGAGTTAATGCCACCTTTCCAGGTGCCCTCCACCGCCATCGTGGTCTCTTTTTTCTGCACATCCGCTCTCAGCAGTCTTGCAATAAATTTAAAATGTTATTCACATTCATTGACCTCTTCCTCAAGGTCCATTTACATCACATAATCACATTTATGAGTTTGCCATAGTTCTTGGTCAGTCCAGTTATATTTACAAGTTGGGGGAAACAGGGTGTTACAATTTGCATGGCTATAGAAATATTAGCCACATAGGCCTATGTGGATCAAAGAAACCTCACATTGTAAAGTCATGAAAATGCATTAAAAACCCACTCTATATAGTTTTTGGTGCTTTGTTGGAGGTGGCATATTATTGCCATGGAATAACATCTTGTTATGTTGTATTGATGACTCTTCTAGTGATTACCTGTATAGCTCTGTGAGTGATTTTTAGGTGATCACATAGGGCATGCTATGTTAATTTAGATTTTTAACTACATATACTAGAATGACTTATAGAAGGAGTAATAAGGTGGAACCAAAGATTAACATAAGAATATTTCATTAATTTGCAATTATTATTTATTGCATTTAGAGGCACATTCCACAACCTAGGTGAGGGAGATGTGTAAAGTAATTAATGTGAGTAATATCGATGTAGAATAAGTTGATCAACAAATAAAAAAATAATAATAATAACAAGAAAAGTGAATGCAAATTTGTTTAATTTAATCTAAGCCTTAGATCTACTAAGAAGAATACAACAAGATATAAATGCTCTCTCGAGATTTTACAACCTAAAAATATTTTACACTTTAAAAATTTTGATATTTCTTATTACTTAATAAATCCAAAGTTTAATTGAATCCACATTAATTTAAAATGAAATTAACTTATTAACTATACATGTTTAACCAAGAATATTGCATATTCTTTCTTCTTTTTTCCAATAGAAAATTCACTCCAAAATTATATTAATATATAAAAAAATTTACATCATCAAATGATTATTTCCATAATCTGATCCTAGTCCATACAAAAGATGCCAGCCTGACTAGATACAGGTCCATCACTATAGAGATCCATCATACAGGTCCATCACAATAGAGATCCATCATACAGGTCCATCACAATAGAGATCCATCATCAGACCTCATAGTACAAAAACATAGAGGAAAATAAAAACGACAGTAAAAAAACTTCAATCCCAGCCGGAATAACATGTTTATAAACTAGTCAACTATTCAGAACAAAAAACCACCAAATAAAAAGGATGGAACTAGAATAGATGAATATGATATGTAGGGCCTGTTGTCCCTCCATCCCAAATATAATAGAATAATCTCCCTCTCGACTCTATTAGTGCTTGCTTGGAGAGAAGATCAGCTTTCATATTGTAATCCCTGAAAATATGTTGAAAGTAGATACCTTGAAAAGTTGTAACCAGCTCCATAGTTCTTTGTTTCCAGCCTTCGATGGCAGTAGAATGAAGATTCCCTTTATGATTCAACCAGTCAATAACCACCTTAGAGCCCCCCATCATTTGAATGTTTTGAATATTCAAATGATTTGCTAGAGTGAGCGTAGTCCAAGCTTCCAATAGCTCTGCTTTGGTATTAGTGCCTTCCCCACAATTGATATACCACATGTACCTAGATGAATCCTGACCAATAATGAGCCCTCCAACACCACAATTTAATCCACTTGTAGAATATGCCCCATCAAACTATGCACAAGTAAATCCATTCTTCAAAATAATCGGTCTTTGTCTAGTAATCTGAAAAGTTTGTGAACAAGGAGCACTTGTAAAGGATCCAAGAATTCTAAAAAATACATCGCAGGCCAAGGGAATTTTATTTTCAAAGATCACTTTATTCCTTGTATTCCAAATATTCCAACAAGTGATAGTCGCCAGCCTATTTGAGATAGAGTAATTTGTAGTCCAAGAGTCCCAATAGTCAATAAAAGAAATTCCAGTCCATACATTTTTTATTTGAAGTCTGTGTGATATTCTGGACCAAACTGTTTTGGAGAAGGTACAGTGTAAAAAGAGGTGGTTAATGTCTTCACTATTGTGTTTACACAACATACAAATCCCTGGACCTTCCCAACCTTTTCTATTTAAGACTTCCCAAGTAAGGATCTTATTATCCATAGCCAGCCATAAAAAAAAATTAATCTTCAACTGTAGCTTCCATTTCCAGAGATTCAATCTCCAACCTCTCCAAATCGAAAAATTCTGACTGGAATTTATCACCTTATATAAGTTCCTAACAGTGATGACCCCCAAGGAATCGCCTCCGGTCCATAGAAGGTTATCATTAGTGTTATGGAGAGTAATACCAGCTCCTCTTAGTTCAGTGACATATTTATTCCACTCCAAAGCAATTTCTCTAGACAATCCCAGCGAATCCATGCTCTTCCAGATCTTTGTACGAGAGAGAGGATCTTTGCCTGTCGAGGCTTGTGATAGCACAGTAACATTTTTTTTTATTCAAAGTATGGATAAGCTCTATCGAGAGGATAGAGTTTTTTCTGAGGCCTAAAATTTTGTCTCTCCCTAAAGAAACAAGATGACCGGATCCCGGTTTTCCGGACAGCCAGTGAGAAATGATATGAACCGAGTTTGTAAGGCTCGTCCAGATCCATGGAGATGAGGGGATCTATTGTGAAACCAATATAAGCCAATTTATGACTGTAGAGCTTGAAAAATATTTATCCATAATCACATTATGCCAAATTCCTTTCTACGTTATGACCCTCCAAAGGGTATTTGCGTTCTGTGCCAAATTGAAATGCACAAGGTTACGGAAGCCCCAACCTCCATTCTTCTTTGGTCTGGAAATAGTTTCCCATCTGCAAAGATGGAATTGATGCGATTCTTTATTGCCATGCCACAGAAAGTGAAACATCATTTTTCTAATCTTGCAAAGTACAGAGCGAGGGATAGCTTCCATGGACATCAAATAAATAGGCTGCCCTTCCATAACTATTTTGATAAGGATGTATCTACCTCCCATGGACAGCCATCGGTTACACCATAAACCAATTTTCTTTGAAATTTTTGCTAATAGCCAACCCCAATCCTCGGCCTTTTGCATCCATGTCTTCAGGAAGTAACCTAAATATTTGAAGCCAGTCGATAAATCACTGAACGTATATGGAACGATAGTTTTAAAATGTAGCAACTCATGTTCTGACAGCCCATCAAAATGAACCATGGTCTTTGTTTGATTCACCGATAGCCCAGATGCCTTACAAAAAAGATTGATGATCGAGTCAATTTCAAGCCATTCATATAGATCTTCCCTTGTCATAATGAGTACGTCATCTACAAACAATAGATGGGATATCTTTTTCAATCTAGACACTTTTATACCTATGATCTTACCTTCACCAATATTGGACTTCAATAATAGACCGAGTCCTTCCATTACCAAAATAAAGAGTAATGGTGAAAGAGGACACCCTTGACGTAATCCTTTGCCACTTCTGAAGAAGTCAGTAGCCTCACCGTTAAGTAAAATTTCAATGGAAGAAGTAGTGACGCAAGACATAATCCAGTTTGTCATCTGTAACCCAAAACCCACCTTTAGAAGGATTAGTCTTAAATGAGTCCAATCTATACAGTCATAGGCTTTTCTTAGGTCCAGTTTTAGGATAAGGGATTTAAAAATTTTCTTTTTGATGCTATGCAGACTTTCATGGGCTATACCTACAACGTCCTGGATCCTTCTTCCTTGTAAAAAACCCAGTTGTTCTTCAAAAAGAGTTATGGAAAGGAACGATTTTGTCTAATTTGCGATGATCTTTGAAATTATCTTGTAACAGAGATTGCATAAATAAATCAGACGAAAGTCTTCATAGGTGACCGGTTTATTTTCCTTCGGGATCAGTGTCGGGAAGGTAGAATTTAGACCTCCATTAATTTTGCCTAAGCTTCTAGACTCCTCCACCATTTCTAGAATATCCTCCCCAACTAAATCATAAAAGTATGTGAAAAACTCCACCGACCAGCCATCTGGTCCTAGAATTTTTTCTTTCTTAAAATTAAATATAACATCTTTGAGCTCCTTTAATGTGACCGGACTGTACATCGAGCACGACTCCTCCTCATTAACAAACTGAGTGAAGAGGTTGTTTACCTTTAATTGTTCAACAATGTTTGTAGTAGGCAGATCCTTGTAGAGATTTTTGAAATATTAAGTCGCTGCATCCTTTAATGCTCCCTGATCAGTCACCTTTATCCCAACACTATCAGAAATCTCCCATATATGCTTCCTAGTTCTATTGAAGGTAACATATTTATGAAAAAACTTTATATTGTTATCACCACTAGCCAACCAGATTGCCCTGCTGCGTAATCTCCATTGATCATCGACTTCTTTTAAAATATTGTTTCTTAACCCTTCCATTTCTCAAAGTGATAGTTCCTTTTCATGATTTGTGGGGTCGACTTCCAAATAAATTATCGCCTCCTTAATGGAAGATTCCAAATTCAAAAGATTTTCATTGTTTTTGGCTAATTTCTCTTTATACCATATCTTTGTTTGTGATTTTAAGACTTTTAACTTCCAAACAATCCTAAGTTGTTTGCCACATTCAGACAGAAAAACTATATCTTTCCACACCTTGTGGACTAAATCCATGAAATATTGATCCTTTAGCCATTGTGCATTCATTTTGAAAGGATGAGCCTTATAGTTGAGCGGTAAGTCCATTTGAAGAATAATTGGCACATGATCGAAGATAAATGACAGTTCAACCAAGGACCTATAAAGTTCGACCGTGGATAATAAGTCTTTAGAAAAAATGACTCTGTCTAATATTCTTGCAATCACCTCCTTACCGCAGAGCCCATTCCTCCAAGTAGGAACCAACTTAGTTGGCTTGATATCAATCAAATTTCTGGAATAAAAAATATCTCTGAAATAATCATCATTAACCCCAAAACCGGGTGATCCTCCCCAGACCTCATCCAAAGATAGTACAATATTTAGATCTCCTACAATAATTAAGTGCTTAATAGATAGAATCCCACTGTCTTCCAAGGATTTCCAGAACTGTAACCACTCCGAGCAGGGGCCATAAATATTAAGCAGCGCTAACTCACAGTTGTTGAATAAGCATCTGCCTGTTAATAGAATACCACCTACGGTAAGAAAAGGTGTCAATTCATAAATATTTGGATCCCACGAGAATAACAGTCCCCCCGAAGTACCAACAGAATTAACTACAAAAGAAGCCCAGGAAGGTCACAATAAATGAAAGAAATCCCTTGCTCTCTGAGCATCAACCAATGTTTCTTGTAAAAAAACAATATCGGCTCGAGCATTGTCCAAGAGTATCCAAACTGAGGCTGATTTGAGGGTGCCTCCAACCCCTCTTACATTTATGGATAATAAAATCATTACTTAGCCCTCGCTAGGGCTTTCATCTCTCTAAGAGCCCCACTATCGGTGGAGGAAGGAACCGACTCATCGATTATAGGTAAGATTTGTGCCAACTTATTCCACGAGCTACACGTCTTTATAGGGGAGAGTTCTATGCCAAGAGCCCTAGACAAAGAATATTCTTTCCCCTTCACCCTTGATTCATGCTTTGTAGAAATGGTCTCCACATTGTTCGAATTGCTAAGCAAGGTTTTCCCTAGATAGGTTGGTAGTTTAATCGATGTTGAATTGTCACGAATGAAAGGGACTAGTGAGTCCAAGATTGCACTAAGGGAAGATTCTCCCTCTTCTGATTCTTTGTATCCCAGCTCTATCACCTGGTCTATGCCAATGAGAAGGGTAGGTGAAGGAACATGAACTAGGTCCTGGGATCTTGGTGAGAGGTTTTGTGGTTGTCGAGGAGGGTCAGTAGGTAAAGGTGAGGTGGTGTCAAGAGGATCAGACATCCTCTGTCCAGAAACCTTATATGGGGAAGAGTTTACAGCCTCCGGTAAAGTTGTGGTCGATACCATAGGAGGGATTTTTTTTAGCCCCAATCAACACTTCCTTTAAACATTGAGGTAGAATCTTGTAGCCAACTAGAAATTTCCAGAGCACTTCTTTCCCACAACGACAAAGACAAGTAAAAATTTGGGAATTTTTTTTTTAATTTACCTGAGAATGAATTATCTTCTTCAGTCTGTGTGCCTGCCTCCGATCCATAGAATATAGGGTCACTTCCATAGGAATATCCTTCATCCACATAGGTGGGTGGGTCCTCTTGCAAAAGATAATCTTTTGACTTTTCTTCAGGTAGCTTTCCCCATCAATCTCGATGCAGATGACCAGTTTGACGACACTAGCTACACCGGAATGAAACACCCAAATAGTCCATCCTTTGAGAAAATTGTTGACTGCACCATTCAATCACAAGTTCCTCCAGGACTCCTCCATGGATATTGACTTCCACTAAGATCCTTCCGACTTTCCTAACAGAAATTTCCAAGGTAGATATATCCAGAGTGATGAATCGCCCTAGCATATCTCTTATCGCCCTAAATGTACCTTCATTCCACATGTGCAAGGGCAAGCCCGACAGAAGGACCCAAAAATGTCGATAATGAAAATATTCAGTCTGCGGGTCGAAGCCCACCCTCCATCGTTTTAACATTAGAGTGCTTCCCCCAATCACCCAGAATTCATTCAACAACACATCCGCATATTCTGGAGTCTTGCATCTAAATCCCCACCATCCCTTCGTAAGACAAATCATCTCGGGCTCATAACCAAGAAGAGGAACCCAAAAATTAGTTATCCACCCCTGAAATGAACTATCAACAAGATGGGAGTAGGATAATCTACCCACCATTCCACGGAGAGCCAATCTGCAAGTTTCTTCCAGGCCCACATCCGAGCCCAATACCATTCTTCTAACCCACTTATTGGGCTTCAACGCCCTCCTCCTAACTCTGGATTTCTTAGTGGGTAAACTGTAAATTTTGTATCTAACCGGTTGTTCACCTCCTTTAGAACCCAACTTTATAACAGAAGCAACCTTAGGAACTGTTAAGAACCAAATATCAATATAGCATAGAAAAAACATCAGAAAAAGTACTCAACGCCTTGAAAAATGGATAATTTCAGATAATAAGCCTCTTCAAGGGGGCAACCTTCTTTTACCCCACTTAAATGTTCAAGTACAAGATGATTCAAAATGAAAATGTCTCCTTGGTATATATAGGAGACTAGGAGGTATAATTACAACTAATGGCCTAA
>ML867876.1:0-21006 GCA_009831015.1 Picea engelmannii
GTGTCCTATTTTGTAGTTTCACTTAAACCATTTAATGCTCAACTTACATTTCCATGTTTTGTTCTACACAATATTAATCATGTCACCAAACCACAAATATTTGCATGTTCTTACACACTGTCCCAATGCTTTACCTTCATAATAACATTAGAATGTTTGCTAAGGGAAATATCATGTACCATTACGAGTGCATGGATAAGCATGAGGCGATTCGATGCAATAGTGTTGTTTACCATTTCTTCTAACAATTCCAATCTGGAAAGATGTGGAGGTTGTCTCCATACACATAAATCAATACTTGTTAGGGTGAATCAAAGAAGCTAAAGAACATATATCACGCATAATCTAGAACAAAATGACAAGTACAAGGTGAACAAAAAATTTCTCTTTATTTTTGTTTGCAATGGACAACAACTTTATTCTTGCTTTCATTTGTCACATTACCACAAAAACATTCACATTACCACAAAAAAACATTCAAACTAAATAAGACTAAAGTTTGTTGTAGACCATTACGTAGAAATGAGAAATGAAGGAGTGGAAACATACAAATAATAAAGTTTGTTGTAGACCATTAGGTAGAAATGAGAAATGAAGGAGTGGAAACGTACAAATAATGTGGAAGCTTTCATTAAAAACCCATTCCTGAGGAATGAGCATATGATGGGACCTAGACCTCGATGGTAGCTTATTTGTGAAGTTTCCCACCTGAGGATGACTCATAAGTCTCTCCTCTAATACACAAACACTTCACTTGCAATGGACGAAATGGGACTATTAATAACAACCTGCATACATACATAACTATCATACCCCAAATTGGGTAAATGGGAATTGCCAAAATGAATTGGGGGATGAACACATATCATGAGGCAAGAAGGAGCTCGTGTTATCTATGACATCATAGGAAAGTGAGTTGTGAAATCATAACCAAGATAAGCAATCATTGTAAATATGTAAGGTGGTTTCTACGAGAAAATATCATCCTTAATTACTTATGTTAGACTTGGATTCAAATAGCATGGAAATCTCAACAACACTCTATGAATCAAAAGTTTGTATATCTCTCCATTTTTCACTGATTAGAGATTTGATTAGAGATTTGATATGATGCTAGTAACGAAACTTATAAATCATACCATGTTACATGACCATTTGACCATTTATTAAAGAGAAATTTGATATGATGCTACTGACGAAACTTATAGATCATACTATTTATTAAAGAGAGAGGGTCATATTAAGAGTTTGGAAATGGGAGTTGTTAGAAATAAATGAGTAGAGCATGCATTTCAATGTTTTCTAATATTCCTTGTTTAAATGAGAAACAACGTGAAAGAACAAATGCTAATGATGCATCTTAATGTGATAAGGTTCCACGGCATTGATTTTTTTTTATCATCTCAACCAAATTCTAAGATAGTAGAATGACATATACATAGAATGTAAATAAATAAATAAGAAGTCTTCATATATACTATAGTAGAATGACATATACATAGAATGTAAATAAATAAATAAGAAGTCTTCATATATACACCTGACATATCCTCTTACATTTTATTACCTTCCTCCGTCACATATTAATTTTTCCCTAATCTTACTATGAACAATAAACCTTCTATTCAAGAAATCACCTAGATAATAGAGTGACATATAATATCTCTGCTTATATGGGAAAATACTACATAAAAATTTTAATATTTAAACTGAATCACTCCACTTATATGGGAAATACTAAATTTTAATATTTAAATTGAATCACTCCACTTATATGGGAAATACTAAATTTGTATTTAATTTTTTTATATAAATTTTATTTTGCATTTGTTTTTGAAAATTAATGTTTTTACATAAAACAATTTTGGAATGAATTAAATTTATTTATTGATAACAAAGAATTTACGGGAAAGCACAATAATCACAAAATCATATTCTTATAGTCGCTTGTTGTTCTAGTTTTCACACAACTACTTGATGGATTTTCACTCTCACCAATAAATTTGTCACCCAACAACTATTATTTTCAATTCATAATGAAATCATTAAAATATTAGTAACAACATCTAACAAAGATAAAATTGATGTGATGATCAATCAGTGCAACAAATCAAATACCTTTGTTTTCAAGGGAGTCCAATTTATCCCCTTTGTTTCTGCAAGAAGAAATCAATAGAAATTAAGCATGAAAGCTTGAGCAACTCATGGAAGTATTGACATGAGTCACTGTCGCTGAATCATAGACTTCCAATAACATGCATAGTAGCAACCATCACCAATCCTACATTGAAAACGAGTGGATGCAAGAGTGATTTAGAAAGATTGATTAGGTACCTCATAATCTTAGTTTCTTTGAATTTGGTTTTTTCAGCTTCCCATGAATCTACTTGCACAGGGACGAGAGGAAACCTAAAACATTTTAAATGTCTCCTAACTAATTGAGGCATATGGCTTTTCAACCACCGTGTGTTGGTGATATGCTTCATCTACATTAACTAGGAGTGAATTAACAACCAGTTGGTAATTTCAATAATATGCATGCTTGGGTACTATAGCAATAGTCCAGGCCTATTTGAAAAACCAACATCTTATTGTTGGAAATATTGTTGTCATTAATGTAAAAGATAGTGGGAGCCCACAAGATGTCCAAGATAAAGATTGCAAGATGGAGATTGTTGAAAGTATTATTTCTGGTCAATTTTGATACCCTATCTTTGGAGGCATTTTTACCATGCATACCTAACTCAAATGGGAGCACAACTTACATGGTTGGAAAGATTATTCCAAGACCTTTCCAATGGTATATGGAAGTCCCTCTAACTCCCTAGGAATGAGGAGATATGAATTTTTTCATCCGACAACCTAGCCAAAAAATTGAGGTCGGCTTAACGAGTCTTTCAGGGATAAAATTACTATAAATATAAGATAGAATATCACATTTTTAGTGCAACCAAACAAGAGATCAAGTCCAAGGTGCGTTAAAGGTGTTGGGGTGTATTTCTTGTGTGCAAGAGAAGTCTAAGGGATTCTCTTAAGGTTTTTCTTATTCGCAAGGTATGTTATAATGTTGTGATGTTCTCGTGAGGTTGTGATGTTGTTGCATACAGTGCTATGAGGTTGTGATGTTTCTTTGAGCAAATGTTTCCATGACTAGATGTTTCCGTTAGTGGATGTTGTTGTGATTGGATGTTGCCTTTAGTGGATATTGTCGTGAGTGAATGTTTCCATTGATGATTACATTATGGGAATGATGCCATGAGGCCTATTAGGGTTTGAAGGATTGTTTGTGGAATGAATCATGCAGGTGAAGTCAGAAGTATTATGTGTATGAAGATCGTGGATTGGTGTCTACACATATCTTGTTGAGTTGGTGCTCAGTTGAGGATATTCGTCTCTCCAGTAGGTTGGTGCCTACATCTTAATGAGTTGGTGCTCAACTAAGGAGATTGGTGTCTCCAATAGGTTGGTTCCTACAATCTTTGTAATAATAGGTTGGTGCCTACAATATTTATAACAGTGGGTTGGTGCCTACATACATTTATAAAAGATAAGTTTTTGTGGTTTTCTCTCGCAAGGGTTTCCACATTAAACTCTATGCATTGTGATTTGAGTTTATATGTGATTATTGTTTCTCATCTAATGATAGATTAATGAATGATTAATTAAAGTAAAAAGTATTGTATACCAATTCGCCTCCCCCCCCTGAGCATAAGCATAAACTCAACAATTTGGATCAGAGTGGGTTCCTTCAAAAACAATTTAACCATTGGAAGGCAGATCTTGAGCACATATGGATTGTAAGGAAGGTCGTCCTACAATTAGAGCTCCTTTGTTAGATGGAACAAAGAAACATGGAGTATAATAATGAGGATATATTTGCAAGCCCTTGGGGTTTGATATTTGGGAATTAGTCACAACAGGTTATAGAGATAAAGTTGGGAAGGAGTCAAGTGAAAATAATGAAAAAAAGATAGGGGTCATCTTGAGTGGCCTACTAGATTATGAGATTGTCAAGGTAATGAAGTGTACAATAGCTAAACAAATTTGGGACGAGCTACGAAAAATTTATGAAGAGATATCTGGTGAAGATAAATCCGGTGATTGTTCCTGCTGTGAGTCAATGACAGAATCGAAGCACAAGTTGTGAGAAAAATAAAAGTAGGATCTAGAAAATCCAAAGAAAGGGAAGATAGTGATGATAAAGAAGAATATCTCTCCATAAGCATGGAGACAAAAACTCGTTGATGAAGAAAATGAAGATTAATAAGAAATAGACATTGACGGGGAAGTGAATCTTGAAGAAGAACTTGTTAGTGCCTTAAAATAAATAGACAGACTTAAGGAAGAGAATATAAACTAGAAGAAGAAATTGCAGAAACATGAAAATAAGGATCATGATCTTGAAGTAACAAAGAAGACATTTATTACCCTAAAGACTCAACTAGAAGAGGCAAAGAGGATAGAAGAAGTGGTGAGAAGACAACTGAAAGAAAAGGAAGAAAATTGTGAGAAGCTAGAAGTTGAAATAGTTTCCTTAAGAAAGGAACTAGAGAGAAAAACTAACTAGTTGAATAGAAGCTTGAATTTTGGAAAGAGTACTAAAATATTAGATAATATTCTCAGTTTCCAAAGGTCACCATTTATCAAGACAGGTGTCAGCTATGACGATAAACAAAATACCATCAAGGGAGATGCAAGCATTAAAGTCACAAAGCCATCAGAAAAATAAAATGAAGAAAAGCCTGAAAGCTATGTTAATATTCTCAAAGGCTCCACCACAAACGAAAGCAACACCAGGAAAAGAAATGATGACCAACGGAAACCTGATTGTTCTTAGAAGAACGTGTTCAGAAGAGTTGTTCCACCATGAAGACCTTTCACAAACGAGTACCTCTTTCTTGGCTATTGTTTTTATCGCAACAATTTTGGTCATAAAGCAATAGATTGTAGAGCTTATGGAAGAACTGATCATGTGAGAGATAGAAATAAAGGTTCTTACAAAACTACAAAGGATGATTATATGAGCAACAAAACTAGAAGTTCTCATGGGTTTGCACATAAACTATAATTCATTTGCTCCTCTACTTGATACTAAATGTTATAAGTGCAATAACTACAAGCACATAACACGTGAATGTAGAAATAGCATGATAAAGTCTCCTAAAAAAACAGGGAAGAAGATGTTCTCACCAAGCATAGATAAGAATACACCAGAGTGTGGAAAAGGAATAAAGAAAAACTGAAGAAGAAAGAATGTGGACTTGTACTTTATGCTCAAAATGAAGGGAACCAATGGTACATTGATAGTGGATGTGCTGATGCTTTTGTAGCATCGAGAGGCATTCCCACAGGTGCCCTAGGTGTCGGTCACGTGGGAATCATCGTGGGAACCACAATGGACTTTTTGTTTGGTGAAAACCCCCTTGTATTTTCAGCTGGGGGCTTGGGGGTTTGGTGATGGGTTTTGTGGGTTTGTGTTGGGGATTTACACCCACAAGAAATTCTAATTTGATGTTGACTTGTGGAGGGGCCCCTATGATGACCCTTAAGACTTGTATATAAAGGAGAGAGGTCATTGTGACAATTCATAATCACATTGCGACATGGAGTTAGCATAAGTGAGTGAACATTTGTGCTAGGAGGATTGGTGATTTTAGCAAGGGAAATTATGCAAGTCTAGAAATATGGCCTAAGAGAGAGAGATCCGAAGAAGGAAAAAGGTTGCACATGTGAAATGAATCGTATGAAATTTTTCCGTACTTGTACACGAGTTGTAGTGGGACAAATAAGATATGTACGCAAGTTACAGTGGGCACAGTCACATATACGCTAGCTACAGTAAGGAAAAATCGTGTATGTATGCTGGTTGCAGTAAGGTGAATCGCGCACATCTATACATGCTTTCTAGGTAGGAGCAGGTCCATACAAGCTGGCGTCAATAGTCGTACAAATGACATCAGCAGACCATACAAGTGGTCTACAACAAATTTGCGAGTTGGATTTTTCTTAGGTATTTGTTGATATTTGTGATTTGAGAGGACTGGTTTTGTCCTCATATTTGGTGAATATTTGTGTCAGTTGGGTGTCAGCTGGGAGGGCTAGTTTTTCCCTCTGCATTTTTGAATTTGAGAAAATATTACAAAACAAAAATTGTGTCCCATGTGTTGATGATTCACCTCTGATCTTGTTGTTTCCGCCGCATATATTTTCAGTTAATTATTTTCAATGTAAAATTGTTTAGTGATAACAACTAGGGTTTACTATCAGTTCACTAGGAAGCAATTTTCAGATATGAAAATTAGTCACATAGACTTGCATGTGAAAAATTGACATGGTATCAGAGCTTGGGATCTGAATAAAAGAGGATCATCTTTGAGACACATAGTGTAATCTTGTGAGGAGCTAACATCTAAGTAGAGTATAACTGATGTAATATTTCTTTCTTTCAGTATAATATATATAATAGAATAGAGAAACCGATAATGTCCTTATCTATTGTATTATGTTATCCCTGGCCTGCCTACCTTCCTATAAATTGATTATCTGTGGCTCCGACTAGAAAGAAAGTTATTATATGTGGCTTGATTTCCTTCACAAGATATTATTTGTGGCATGCCTTCCTTCATTCCCTTATCACTTATTCCCACCACACATTGAACAATAAGAGACCGAATTCAACACAAAGGGTTTTGGAGCTTCTTGTCCCTCGATGTATGAACTACAGAGGCTGTTGTGACTTAGCACCTTACACTTGTAAGAATACACTTGGCTACATGATATTCAATCCACTTTATGTTGGATCTTTCCACTAGAACATTTAGTTAGAACTTACCATGAATACTAGTTTGACGAAAAACACCAAATGTAACCTAGAAGTGTCACAAATGGATTACACTTGACAACCCAAATACACACTAGTGCAACACATCATTCACACCTACTAAATAACATAAACATATAAATAAATGTATATAGAAACAATAAATGTGTATGAAATCTCACACAAGGTATTTACAACATTGAGATCTAGATATGGATCATACAAGAGCTTGAGATACAAGGCTAGAATTTGTGTTCAATTCACAGAACCCAATGCCACCAATGTCTTGCTCCTAGACCCATAGGGCTATCAATGAATAACTACAACCCTAAGTCTACATTATGCAACGAGATAACGACTACTAGCCTTACTAGGCTTGAACCTGACAGATAATTGAATCCCACTAAGAAGTGAACTAGAGGCCTTCACCATTAATGATGGATTTGGTGTTCATCGGTTCAGTGACTAGAACACTCTTGAAATTTAGCACAGATTCCATGTCATGGTAATAATAACACCTCATAGGATGAATCTAGTGGTTGGGAGTAACCAAATCCGACATCGATGGAGCAAAAGAACCTACAGTACGATGAGGCATGGAACAACACACATTCTCCTCCATTTGCACAAAGCCCACGACCTATATGCTATATTGACAAGTCCATGCATCAAAGACATAACAATCTACAACATGTACTATAAAACACACAAGATCAACACATAAATGTTCACGATTAGTAGGCCATGAAGTTTCATGGATAAGAACTTTTGGGGCATAGGTTTTTAGTGTGAAACATCTGAATCCACTCAGTTAATTTAGAGTACAGGAAGGGATGGTTCTAGTGTTCAAAATGGAAGGGATGGTGGAAATGATGTTGAGGGAGAACTTACTTGTAGAAGAATGTGCTTATGTTGTTGAATAATCTTATATTTCTAGAGCTAGTACTAGATCTTGATTTGGATATTCAATATCCATATTCCTCAATTGCTTGAGCATTATTGATTGTAAACTACAATGGATATTCCATTGGAATAGTCTGTCACTTTATATCTTACAAGATTGTTCAATCTCTTATTGTGTAGTGTTTTAAATTGGATTTAGATTTAATATTACTAACTTAGCACACAAAATACTAAAATAAACTAAGATTGAAATGAAATAAGCTAAGCAAATAACACACCATCCACACGATGAACACAAGATATACCCTAGGAAAACTAAACATGGGAAAAAAACTAGCTAGAAGGTAAGGCCCATGCCTTGCTATTTTCTTATTAGTTATGGAATGCAAATACAAAGAAAGTGCACCCACTATGGAGTTCTAATTCCTTTTTTCTACTTCAATATCTCACTGCTAATGCTCCATTCTACTATGGAACATTAAATGGTACAATAAGAATCGAACCCCTACCTATCTTAATGACCTAATGTTTAACATGTCTTGATAGTCATTTAGGGTTAGGGTTTTGCATGCCTCAACTTCCTATTAGGGTTAGGTCTTTGGAACCTCTAGAATATTCTTAAAAGTCCACATGTGACTAGCTCCACATGTGTGAGTAATGGAAGCTAATGTGGCATCCACTCGGCGTCATGGGGGTCAACAAGATAGGTCAACTTGTGAGAGACATAATTTCCTTATATGAAATTTGATTAATGTGATCATCACATTGTTGAAAATATCTCTGTGTAGAACAACAAAACAATAGAACTGTGTTCATAAAGTTTTGACCCCAACAATGATTGTTTAAGGAATCAAACAAGCTCCAAAAGTTTGTGGACCCCAAATCAGCAAAGCAGGATTTGCCCTTAAAATGGGTCGTATAAGCCAATAGTGTTAGAAACTAAGAGATAAATATTAAATACAACACAAAATCCAAGCACAAAGAAATATCAACAAGCACACATAAAGCCAGTATTTACCTTGGAAACCCTTAACCGGGAAAACCAACAGTCAAGATATATATCTTTATTGACCTTATCCAAACTAGCCAAACACCGGGATGCTTGAGGCATACTACAAATTAGTTATTCAATCCTTTAAATAGGCTTCATCACAACAAATATCATGGATTTCCCAATACCATGGGCCCATAAACCACCAATAGAAAACCCATTAATGATCGTCTCAAGGTTATCTTATCTACTCCATAACCGAGTCAAGATTAACCCAACATTGCCCCCTTTAAACTAGACTTGGGATATTCACCTACCCCCATCAAATTTTATTTACCAGGTTTCCAGGAATACGACATACCCCCCCCCTCTCTATCACCTAAGTCTGCGTCTCGAGTTTACATTGGTGAAGTTTCAAACCTGGGGTATGCATGCCTAAATAGGTCTTACAACAATATGGCCATTTTACATGTGATAAAAAATCAACCCCATAAACATGATTACAATTGTGCCCGAGAAAATGATGCTTGAAGCATCTACCTACTTCTTTTCTTGCAATCCTCTCTACTCCAAATGAAGCATTCAATTATTGAATACTTCTTTAGATGTCATCCTTTATGTGCTTTCACCAGTGCTCCATTTCCATGTGCCATTAACTATGGTTCATAAACCCATGAACCATCACTTCAATTTGTATGCATGAGTATCTTCCACACTCACTTTGCCATCCACAGATCTTAGCATCAGACCACTCTCATTAGAGAGTCTAGGTCTACCAAGCTCTAATACCACATGTTAGAAACTAAGAGAGAAATATTAAATACAACACAAAAGCCATGCAAATAGAAATATCCACAAACACATATAAAGCCAATGCTTACCCTGAAAACCCTTAATCTAGAAAACCAACACTCAAGATATATATATTTATTGATCTTATCTAAGTTGGCCAAATTCTAGGCCATTTGAGACATCTTACAATGGAGTTCTTTGAGCCTTTAAATAGGCTTTATCACATCAAATAACTCGGGTTTCCCAATACCATGGGCTTGTAAACCACCAACAGTAAACCCATTAGTGGTTGTATTAAGGTTATCTTATCTACTCTATGACTGAGTCAAGATTAATCCAACAAATAGATCCAATTTTCCCACCTAGAAAAGCACCAAAATATAATGATCCATTTCAGATCAAAAACTTATTCAAGATAAGCTATTGATTCTTATGGCTATTTATCTAGAATTAAGTAGGTTGTTGCTAGCTTTGGATCTCACTGTTGGGCATGTGTTATATTCTTTGAATAAACAAACCTAGTAACTATGTTGCTCAGGTACGCGAGGGGGGGGGGGGGGGGGGGGTGNAAGGGGGCAGAGCCCCCAATTTTTTTTTTTGGCGGTTTTTGCATTCATTTTTAATGGTTTTTCAACACATGGTTTTCGCTGATTGTTTTCTAATTCTGGTTGTTTACTAATCAAGGTCAATAGATTAGGGGTTTTGGATGTCATGAGATAATATATATATTTGTATTGTAAACAATGAAGAGAGATGAATAAAGAATTAGAGGTGCGGCTCTAAACAAGTTGTTGGTTTTGTTTGTTTGGGTTTCCAAGGTAAAATCTATGTGTGTGTGCCATTATATCTTTTATGTTTTATTGAGAATCCATTTGGAGTAATTATTTGTCCAAGGTTAAAATCTACATTTGGTATCATAGTAGTTATTGGCTTCAAAGGGGTGTCTTTGTGGTTAGGGGTTTGGCTCAGGTTTGTAATAAACCTTGTTACATTGGGAGCTCCGCAATATTGATTCTTGAATGAAATGAAATGGTGAGTAGTTCAAAATAGAGATCGAGAAATTTAATGGGAAAAGTTTTTAGCTATGGAAGCTCAATATGGAAGATTTGTTGGTGGAAAAAGATCAAAGGATTGATGTGAATCTAGGTACTGAACCTATATGAATGTCAACATAAGGCTGTGCAAAGTTGGATTGGAAGGCGAAGATCACAATTTGGTTGTGTCTCTCAAATTCAATATTACTAAATGTGTCAGGGGAAGCTATAGCCAAAGCATTATGGGATAAGTTAGGGTCTTTGTATTAGTCTAAGTCCCTAGTAAAAAACTTGTTCCTGCAGAAGAAGTTGTACAACCTGAGGATGAAAGATGGAGACTCGGTGATAGAGCATCTGGATTCCTTCAATATTGTGGTAAGTCCATTATTTTCTGTTGATATTAATATTTCTGATAAAGATAATTGTATCAAGTTATTGTGCTATTTACCAAACTCGTGGGATAGTCTGGTTGTATCCATAGGTAGTAATGCAACTACTTTAAGCTTTGATGATGTAGTCTCATCCTTATTGTCGAAGGAGGTGAGGTGGAAAAACATGGAAGGACAGAGCATAGATTTCTTATTTTCAAGAGGATGCTCCCAAGAAAGAAATAGATCTAAATCCTCAAGTGGGATATATATATATAATAAATCTCTCGTGTTCTTTTCTGTCTCTTGTTTATGTTGCTACTTCTTAATACATGATATATAGGTTAATGTTAATGAAGTAAAAGAACACTAGTAATACTAATGCTCTGTAAATAAGGAAAATCCAACATGGTATCAGAGTTGGTTACCTTCATAACAATTTGACCACTGGAAGGAAGATCACTACAACGACACCTTGCAACTGGAATACTTTGTCAATCTCGTTGAGAACTAACCCAAGGAAGTTGGGAATAATTCCTTCACATAGCAGTGCACCCTAACCTAGCACACCCCCTGAAACCATCAAGTGTGCAGTTTGGTGAAGTTTGAAAAATCGAGGTTTTTTAGTGCTAGGGTTTCTACCAGCGAAAATGTCAACCAATATGAGAGTTGAGGATAGATTGGATGGAGCAGATAAATTCAGATCCTGGAAGCATAGAATACAAATAATTCTATAAGAGAATGAATTATTGGATCACATCAAGGAGATGCTTCCAGAACCCGAAGACGAAGAAGTAAAGGCAAAGTTCAAGAAGAATGAGGTCAAGGCCAAGATGATCTTGATAGACTCAATCAAGGATCACCTGATACCCAATGTATCAGAACTAAAAACTACAAAGGAGATGTTTGATTCCATAACTAGACTCTATGAAAGCAAAAACACCAATCGAAAGCTTACCCTATGACATCAACTCAGAAATGTGACTATGAACAAGTCAAAGACGATAGCTAACTTCTTTACAAGGATCTCACATATCAAGGATTAGTTAGCAACTATTGGAGATCCAATAGAAGACGTTGAACTTGTGAACACCACATTCAATGGATTCCCTCCCTCATGGGACCCATTTGTCCAAGGAATTTACGCAAGAAGGAGATTGCCCAAGTTTGGCAAGTTATGGTCAGATTGCACTCAAGAGGAATCCATGATGATATACAAGACACAAAAGACTAATGAGGAAGAAAATCAAGCACTTGTTTCCCAAGTGAAGAAGAGAAAGAAAAGGGAAGAAGGCAACCTGAAGAATTCTAAGAGACCTTGTTACAATAAGGATGCGTCAAAGGTCAGATGCTACAGTTGCTAGAAGCTAGGATATTATGCCTTTCAATGTCCAGATAGAAATGAAAAGGAGAAGAAGAAACACTATGCACATGCAGTAGATGCTGAAGAGAACTTAAAGGCATCAAAGGATGGATACTTTGTATTTTATACAATTGTGTTTCCATGCATATGAACAATAGAAGGAAACTCAAGCAGGACAACAATGCCAGACACCATGTTTTCATATTAGGTCATAGGTGATAGCTTTGAGAAGGAGCTATGATGACGGTTGCAGGAGGGAAAGATTTAGAACTATCTCTAGATGAGACATAGAACTGTGTACACGAATGTATACACCTCTGTGAATTAGAATATGAAGAAGAGTATCTCTTATGGAGATTAATTGTGAGGAGTAGAAGGCTCCAAAGATGACCGTATAGTTAATTTGACCACTCTTGAGATCATCAGGAAGAGTCAGTAGTGCCATAAGGGCCTACCTAGAAACTATGCAGTAAACAAGCATGTTATAATATAGATACATGGCATTAATAAGCCATAATATGAAGAGAGGCAGATGACTCCACCAGTGGTGAGGCAGGCGACCCCACCAAGTACTAGCTCATAAGGAGCTAGATTTCAGAGGGAGTCAACCCTTAGGATCCAGTAGGGAGGAGAAACCTCCCATCATAGTCCATAGGAGATCAGAATTTAGAAGAATTCAACAGATGCAGTGGAAGCAGGTGGCTCCATAGATCATATAGACTTAGAGGGATTCAAGCTTTAGAGGAAACATGCAGATTCAGAGTGAACATGATCTCAGAGAGAGTCATTGACTTAGAGACTTTCATTCGTAAAGTATTTATTCTCAGATTCATCTAGGAGGCTGAGACGTCTTCCAAGACTGACAGAAAGGTGCCATGAGTTGAGGAGGCTAGATTGAAGCTTCAGAGGCTTCTAGGAGATGTGAGATCTCCTAGGAGGATTCCCTTGTCTCGATAGACCTTGCTACAGTGATAGATGAGGAAACCGGTCAAAAGGACTGGGATATAGATTTTTCCTCAGTTCCAAAAACCACACATGTTTTCCAACTATGTGGCACAGATGAGCAACATCATTGATTCAAAGCCTTCCACCATTGAAGAAGCTGTTGAGAAGCAGGAATGCAAGGATTCCATGACAGAGGAGTATCGGTCCATCATGAAGAATAATGTGTGAGAAGTGGTTCTGAGACCAAAAGGGAAGTCAATAGTGACTTCCAAGTTGATCTATAGTATCAAGCATGTTGTAGATGACAACATAAAGATGTACAAAGCTTTATTTGTGGCCTGAGGATTCTCCCAGCAAGAGGGAGAATATTATGACGAGACACTTTCTCCAGTAGCCAGAAAAAGTGTACATAGAGAAACCACAAGATACATGAGAAGGAGTCTCATGTCTGCAAATTGAAGAAGGCTTTGTATGAGCCCAAGCAGACACCTAGGGCATGGTATGCCGGATCAGACAATTATTTGATGGTTGCCCATTGATCCTACATGTGGATGACCTGTTTCTAATAGGAGATGAGAATCTCATAGTTGGGTGTAAGAGGGAGCTCACTTCAGAGTTCAAGATGAAGGATCTAGGTCTGATGCATTATTTTTTGGGATTAGAGGTATGGCAGAGATTAGATGAGATTTTCCTTAGCCAAGGAAAATAGACTGTTGAGATCCTGGAGAAATTCGGGATGATGGACTGCAAGTCCATGACCACACCTATGACGATAAATCTGAAGCTCCCGAGTGACAAATATTGAAATTTTGTGGATCCCACGATGTACAGACAGTTAATTGGATCCTTGATGTACCTGGTTAACACTAGGACATACATATGCTTTGCAATGAACACCTTGAGTCAACACATGGTTGAACCTAGACAGGTACATTAGATGGAAGCAAAGCATATTTTGAGGTACCTTCATGGTATAGTTGGATATGGATTGAGATATGTCTTAGGTGGAGATGTGAAGTGTTACATTTTAGAGCAGCTATTAAGTTTCTTTTCAATTTACTAGACAATAATAGCATATGCAGGATCACTGAGAGAAACACAATCACAAGATACACAACATTTATCCCGCGAAACCCTAACGGAGGAGAAAACCCAGCAAAAACTTCCTTAATATAGATAGCCAATACAATGCCAAGACAATAAACCAAAACACTAGAGAATATCCAACGCTGAGCAATGGGCCTCTCTCTTCCTTCTTTCGACAACTGGAAACTGCAACGTCCTTCAAACTTGCGCACTAGATTAATGAGATGAGTGAGTGAACAAATGGGGTGTTAGCCTCTCTTATTTATAGTGGCAGGCAAGCGCTAGGGAGGTGTCTCTTCACTGGGCAGAGCCGTCCTCTTCACTTAGTGGCTAAAACCACTTTAATTAGGCCCGGGGGTGACTTCTTAATTAGCATGATATAATTAGGGTTTGACCAATCCACAAAAGGGGATTTGGTCATTTACAAAGCCCGACATGATCAATCCACAAATGGGGATTGCTCTAATTAATAATGACTCAATACCAAATAGAATACTCTTTGCAGTTACAATATTTCAACACTCCCCCTTAACAAGAAGGGTATTCTACAACATCATCAGGAGAGAGAGAGGGCAACAAAATCAACAACATCTGGAACACTGTCTAGCATATCTATAAATCATTGGAGGTTTTTCTCACCATCAATATCATCATCCACAATAAGGAGCTGGAATGGCATCATCATCATTTGCATCAACATAAATTAGTACACCATCATCCTCAATAACAACATGAGGTTTATATAACATCAACAACAACAACATCATCACAACACAAAGTCTGAAGCAACAAAAACATCACAACATGAAGGCTGGAGAAACATCATCATCACAACACAAAGGCTAGAACAACATCATCACAACACGAAGGCTAGAGAAACAACATCATCGTCATTATGGTGCAACAGAATGAGGCAGGTGTTACAACATTTTGTGGTACTCTGACATTCCATAAGGAGCTGCCCAGGTATCATAAGATTCCCTAGGATATAAAATCCTAATGAAGCTACCATGTGGTACTTTGACAGACCGTCCTTACCGGACCTTCGGGATCTTCCCAGGAATCAAAAGATTCCATAGGATTATAAAAATCCTAATGGAGCTACCACTACTAACCACAACTAACATATACATGCACATGTACTCTAACAGACCATCCTTATTGGACCTTCGGGATTTGTCCAGGGATGATCAGTCCCCTAGGATATAAAATCCTAACTGAACTACCTGTTGTTGGTCAGGATACCATAATATCATCAACATCACTCCCCCTTTTGAGGTAGTTCATTTTGGACTATACCAAGCTTGTCTCAAAATTGCTCAAACTTTACACGAGATAAAGGCTTGGTCAACACATTTGCAACCTGCTCATCTATGCCAACATATTGGAGCTTTATGGCTCCCCTATGCACCATATCACGAATGTAGTGATACCGGATTTCTATGTGCTTCGACTTGTCATGGAACACAAGGTTCTCTGTCATCTTTATGAAGCTTTGGTTATCACATAGAATCATGGTTGTTTTCATCTCCACATCAAATAGACCTATCAACAAATTTCCTAGCCATATGGCTTCACAACTGGTAGAACATGCAACAATGTATTCCGCTTCTATTGTGCTGAAAGCAGTACTAGATTTCTTCCTACTCTACCATGAAGTCATGGTTGACGCTAGACTGAAACAACATCCTGAAGTGATTTTTTTGTCAGAAACACTTCCAGCCCAATCTGAATTGGTATAACCAATCAATATGAAGTCTTGATCTCCATTTTAGCAAAGACCAAAGTCCAATGTACCCTTAAGGTATCTCATGACATGTTTTGCAGAAACAAGGTGAACACGTCTAGGCTCTACCTGATACTGACTCAAGGTGTTCACAACAAAACATATATCGGGCTTGGTATTCATCAGATACATCAACGATCCAATGATCTGTCTGTACAACGTAGCATCAACCAATTATGACGAAGTATCAACCATGAGCTTCAACTTTGTTTCCATGAGTGTATTCGTGGATTTACACTCCAACATATCAAACCTCTTCAGTATTTCAACTTCATTCTTTCCTTGGTTAAGGAAGATCTTCTCTGGTCTCTACCAAAACTCATGGCTAAGAAATAGTGAATTAGGCCAAGGTATTTCATCTCAAATTCTGCAATGAGATTTTTCTTACAATCAATGATGAGATTTTCTTCTCCAGTTAAGAATAAGTCATCCACATACAAAAAAAATATAACAAGTTAATCATTCATAACCTTGAAGTAAAGGTTAGAATCAATTTTACTCTTGGTAAAGCCCAAGCTCTCCAGGAAACTGTCAATCCTTCCATACCAAGCTCTAGGAGCTTGCTTCAATCCATACAGAGCCTTCTTCAACCTGTAGACATGAGTCTTTCTATCTTCAAATTCAAACCCTTGAGGTTGTTCTATATACACTTCTTCTTCAATGACACTGTTCAAGAAGGTTGTTTTCACATACATCTGGTGTAACTTCCACTTCATCTTAGTTGCAAGGGATATGATGGTTCTGATAGAAGTTTATCTGGCTATAGGAGAAAACGTCTCTTCATAATCAATGCCTTCCTTTTGAGAAAAGACACAAGCTACAAACCTTGCTTTATATTTCTCAATACTTCCATCAACGACATGTTCTATCTTGTATAGCCATTTGGAAGATACCACATCTTTGATCTTCGGTCTCAGAACTATTTCCCATACATCATTATTTATAATGGATTGGTATTCTTATGTCATGGCATCTTCCCATTATTTCTTTTGAATGGATTCTTCAAATCAAGTAATCTCCTTCTCTATGAGATCACACATCAAAGCCATATAACTGGACAATGGATTAGGTTTCTTAACTTGTCTCATGGTTCCTTCAGGGGCAACATACTTCTCTCCATCTTGAATAAATTCCCTTGCCCAAACTGGCTTTCTCTTGTGAGAGATAGTCATCTGGGGAGTTTCTTGAGATTCTATCATATCATAATATTCATGAATCTCATCATCGGGGGAAACTTTGACTTTCCTCATTGGTTCTGCAACTCTGGGAACTACATGTTCTTCTTCATATACTTCTTCAAGATGGCATCTCCTTGATTTCTTGAGTGTTGCATCTTCATCAAAGGTTACATCTCTATTGATCTCAATATGATGATAACCTGGTATGTAAATTTTGAAGGCCTTAGAGACCTCACAATATCCAAAAAATATTCCCTTCTTTCCTGAAGGGTCCAAATTGGTTCTCTTCTCTTTTGGAATATGTACAAACACTCGACAACGAAATATTTTGATATGGCTTACTTCTGGCTTCTTTCCGGAGAACATTTCTTCGGGGGTTTTGAACCCAAGTGCACTATGGGATAATCTGTTTTGTACATACATTGTTGTTCTTGTTGCTTTTCCCATAAGTGCATTTTTTCTTTGAAACGATGTTAAATTTTAGAGCATCTATTAAGTTTCTTTTCAATTTACTAGACAATAATAACATATGCAGGATCACTGAGAGAAACACAATCACAAGATACATAACATTTATTCCGGGAAACCCTCATGGGGGATAAAACCCAACAAAAACTTTCTTAATATAGATAGTCAATACAATGCCAAGACAATAAACCAAAACACTAGAGAATATCCAACACTGAGCAGTGTACCTCTCTCTTCCTCCTTCCGGCAACTAGAAACTGCAACTTCCTTCAAACTTGCGCACTAGATGAGTGAGATGAGTGAGTGAACAAATGAGGCGCTAGCCTCTATTATTTATATTGGCTGGTAGGCGCTAGGGAGGTGTCTCTTCACTGGGCAGGGATGACCTTTTCACTTAGTGGCTAAAACCACTTTAATTAGGCCTGGGGGTTGACTTCTTAATTAGCATGATATAATTAGGGTTTGACCAATCCACAAAGGGGGATTTGGTCATTTACAAAACCCAACATGATCAATCCACAAAAGGGGATTGATATAATTAATAATGACTCAATAATAAATAGAATACTCTTTGCAGTTATAATATTTGAACATGAAGGTGCACAGATATACAAATTATGATTGGGCAGGGAGTGCAGTGGATTGTAAGAGTACTTCTAGATGTTGTTTTACTCTGGGATCAGGCATGATCTCATGGTTGAGAAGGAATCAGACATCAGTGGAACTCAGTACATCAGAAGCAGAGTATATCGCAACAAGCATGGCAAGTCGTGAAGCAGTGTGGCTCCAAAAGTTGCTAGTTGGGATATTTGATCTAGAATTGGAGCCAAATTTGATACATTGTGACAATCAAAGTTGTGTGAAGCTTACCAAGAACCCTGTATTCCATGACATGTCTAAGCATATAGAGATAAAATATCATTACATCCGGGACATGGTGCAGAGAGGATATGTGGAGGTCCAGTTCATATCCACGGACGAGTAGATAGCAGACATCCTTTCCAAGCCCTTGTCAAGAGCGAAGTATGAGTACTTAAGGGACAAGCTTAGAGTGTTGCCAAATGTCCATCCTTGTTGAGAGGGATATGTGTTGTTTCTTCTCATTATAGCTAACCCCTCTGGCCAAGGGTTCCCTGGATCAACCACGTGAGGTTACTGAGGGGGTAATGCACAGTCAGACCTTCTGAGAGAAGAACCATCACACACGTAGTCGTAAGACTATGGTGAAGACAATGTGACTTCATACAGTATTTGTGTTCTACTTTGGTGGTTGTGTACCACTAAAGGAGACTATGTGTCTCTGGACAATAGTTGTGTGCTACTACAGTGGATGTGTTCCATTGGCGGAGGATGTGTGACTCGGGGTAGTAGTTGTGTGCTACTTCGGTGGTTGTGTACCACTGGCGAAGACTGTGTGACTCCAGACAATAGTTGTGTGCTACTTCGATGGATGTGTTCCACTAGCGAAGGCTGTGTGACTCTAGACAATAGTTGTGTGCTACTACAGTGGATGTGTTCCACTAGCAGTGACTGTGTGTCACTAGACAATAGTTGTGTACTACTTGGCATCAATTTTGATCTATTAGATGACGTTGTAGTAGTTGTGTGATACTAGTTGATTGTCATGGAGATTACCAGATCGTTTGGATGTAGCTGTGTGTGCTACCGTTTGATCACAGAGACTGTGCCTGATGATTCGAGCTACTAAAGGCATTGTAGCAGCCATGTGCTTTCTAGCAGATTACAGAGTAGTCAGTGGACTACCAGATGAAGACTGTTAGAATTTAGGGAAAAGAAAAATAGTGATATCCTTTTAAAAATTGAACTCTGATGTATGAACAGATCAACACTTTATAACAAAATATGAAGTAGATGAAATATTAAAATACAAGACTGAATATGCTAAAGAGAACAAACTTAATCCAGGACTGATGAAGAACAAACAAATAACATTTCTAAATATTAAACTAAGCTAGAAACATAAGTAAATCATAGTAGAATCAGATATGAACTTTACCTTAGCAAAATAAAGAAAGAGGTACCTGATGTATAGATGTTGTCCTCTTTAATATGCTCAGAATTTTCTGTTTAAAGATCATGTATCAAAACCCCCAGGGTTTGATATCAACCATGATCTTAAGTGCATTGTTTTTCCAAGGAGGACTCAAGGACAATGAACAAGAAAAAGGTTGATACAAAAACCAAAAACAACTCATCCAGAACTATCCACACTGAACTGAAATGCTACAACCAATTAGGGCTTGTCAAACCCTACACAATTCTGGTTAGAAGATATCAGCAACAAGAGAGGAGGTAACCAAGGTTGCCAGTAAGGCAGTGACAACGACAACCTTAGGGCACCCAACAACAACTAGGAATGTAGCAAGGGGAGGAAATGACACTTTGGGACAACAAAAGGAGGGAAACGACTCTCATAAACAACACAAGGAGGGTAGCGGCACACCTCAGAACTAAGGGAGAGGGAAGTGACACACTTAGACAACAGAAGGAGGGCACCCCCAGGGTTTGATCTCAACCGTGATCTTAAGTGCATTGTTTTTCCAAGGAGGACTCAAGGACAATCAACAAGAAAAGGGTTGATACAAAAACCAAAAACAACTCATCTAGAACTATCCACACTGAACTGAAATGCTACAGCCAATTAGGGCTTTTCAAACCCTACACAATTCTGTTTAGAAGATACCAACATCAAGAGAGGAGGTAACTAGGGTTTCCAGTAAGGCAGCGACAATGACAGCCTTAGGGCACCCAACAACAACTAGGAATGTAGCAAGGGGAGGAAATGATACTCTGGGACAACAGAAGGAGGGAAACAACTCTCATAAACAACACAAGGAGGGTAGCGACACACCTCAGAACTAAGGGAGAGGGAAGCGACACACTTAGACAACAAAAGGAGGGAAATGCGACACCTTTGTTCAGCAAGCACACACGAATATAAGCTCCCAACCAATAAGATAAAACATCCAGGGAGGTCGTACCTCATAATTGTAGGAGAGAGTCCACCAAGGAGACCATACCAAAACAAAGAGACCAACATGAGGTAGTCACAACAAAACCATACTAAGGAATGAAAGATGAGTGTGTGAATGAGAGAGGGGTAGGTCCTCTTTTATAGTTTTAGAAGAGGGTTAGGGTTAAATTAAAACAAATAATAAATGACATTTTAATTAATAAAAATATTAATTAAAAAGTCAAATAAGTCAAAGTGACTTAAAAAATCCAACACCACATCAAACAAGAAGGGAAAC